>JAVJIF010018978.1:0-82961 GCA_038442645.1 Agave tequilana
CAGCCTGACAGACTGCCAGTCGACCGGCCCGGTCGACCGCCAACGGTCAGAAAAGTGACCGTTGGGGCACTAGCGGTCGACCGGCCCGGTCGACCGAAACATCCTGAGAGTTGAACTCTCAAACTCGGTCGCCGGTCCGGTCGACCGACTACAATGTGTAGCCAGCGTGCACGTCTGTGCACATCGTCGACCGACCCGGTCGCGACCGGCCACATGGTGCGGTCGACCGGTCGGTCGACCGAACTGGCCTGGCAGGCACAGTGCAGATCTGCACAGATACGGGATTTGAAAATAGGTCTTTTCACTCAATAAAATCCCATAATTCACAGTAAATCTAAAAAATAGTTTTTAATCACAATAAAAAACTGTTTTTCTAAAAATATGTTTTTCTAAAACTTGTTTTATCATTTTATGTTAAAACATAAACATGTGATAAAAATTTCAAGACATATATCAATCATATCAATTCATTTTTGTGTCTTGCCAATTTTATCAAAAACAAAACTGGTATTTTATCAAACTTGATTTTCCAAAACATGAATAGGGTAGTCAAAATAAGTTTGTTTACCAAGTTAAAGCATGTATGTATATCTAGAACATATCTAATATACATAGGTATAAAGTAAACTTGTTTTGATCTATTATTCATGAAAACCAAAAACCAATCATAACGTGTGTGTTGTGCACTTGAGCATATCAACTAAACTAAGCTTTACAAATGGATCTAAAACTCTATCTAAACTAGGATACCTAAGTCTTCTTGACGATCTTCATCTTCAAGTAGACTTGCTCCAAAACTCCGTGATTCTCCAAGTGCAAAGGTATGATCTTTAAGTTTAGGCACCGGAATCATCATGAATAGCTTCTAATCATCTTGTTGAAGCTAATCACCACTAATATCCTGTTAATGATCTGAAACTTAGAAACACAAGAATATTAGTAAACATAACTACATGAGTGTTTGATCATCATCAAAACTAGAGTGAAGGCCATTGGGCCAACACTTTGTTCCTTTGAGGAGACGGGCAAGTGTGCTCGTGGTTGTTTAGGGTTCGGGTGCGAACTCTTGTTTGAGGTGCGGCCTCGGCAAGCTTGTGGGGCTTGCGGTGTGTACGGGACTAGGGAGTCCGAGGGCTTGTAGGGTTGCGGCACCGAGGAGAGATCCATTGGGATCTTGCATAGTGGAAATCCTTCGTGTGTCGAAAGGGGGGATGTAGAGCAAGTGTGCTCGAACCTCGAAACATACCATTGTGTTTGCGATTGCCTTTTCCTCTCTCTCTCTCTCCCTTACTTGTTTATATCTTGCATTCAATTATTGTCTTTACATTTATATGCATGATATATTCCTTGTGCTCATATTGATATATTGCTTGGGATTGTTTGCTAACACTTGTATTCAACAAGAGAGCCAACGCGCACCCTAAACCCAAGGGGAATCTAGAGGAGTTTGTCCAGAGCCCTTCATGGGGAATTCGGCAACACTCTTGGTTATACGTGTGTTAGTGTAAAGATTTAATTAGGTCATAATTGCGTTTAGCTTCCGCATTATTGCATCATTCATCATTAAGTGACCATTAGATTAGCCATCACCCATTCACCCCCCCCCTCTAGGTGAACTTTCAAGTCTTACTTTCCCCATTGTTAATAAAATCTACTCAAGGTTGGTTTTTTATTTTGTTTCATTGTTTATCTATTCTTGTTTTATCTTTGTTTTTCTATTCTGTTCTATGTCATTATTTCTCTCTGATGTTTTGTAAAACCATGAGATCCGATTGCTTCGAGACTGCCTAGCCGACGAAGTGCCCTTGATGCCTATGGAGATGAACAAGCCTTCTCTTGATAGTCTTTTCTTTTTTAGTGTAGATCGCGAAGGTGGAAGATCCTATTACGCCATACTTGAACGCCTTCAAAGACAAGGTAAGTCGTCGTAAATGGATCAAAGGTAAGCAGGGCAGAAGAGGTATGATGTGTTAGAGTTATATTTTCTTGTAATTTTAGTTTAGATCACCAACTCCAACTCATTCTTTTCTTCCCACTCATTGTAAATACCACACTTCTCATTGTAAATACCATTGTAACTAACAACTAAATAAAAAGAGATAACTTACTTAAACGCTTCCATCGCTAGTCCCTCCCTGAGGATCACGACCCGCATAGCCATTGCTACCGCGGATTAGAAATGAGCACCCTAAACATCTTGTTCTAAATCTAAAATTCTTTATTTTTGTGTGCAGGAAAATCTCAATCAAAATTGAGGCTTTACTAACATACTAACATAGGTAGAAACTAAAAAATTTTGCTAATATTAAAAAAAAAAATTTAAAAAAAAGGACAATATTTTGACTTATCTTTTGAAAGAAATCTAAGTTAGTCTTAAGAATTAGGAAAATCATGATTAGGATTTCTAAAAACTTGGTCAAAATAAATAAATTGTGAATTTTTAGGTATAGGAGGAAAAATTGAATAAGTAATTAGTGTTAATTTTTACCTTAATGAAATATGCATACCTAATACATTTACATATCTAGGATTCTAAGATAAAGACCCTTGTGCCTCATATAAAAAAAAAATCACTAATTAAGCTGGATACATGTGCCTCAAGAAGTAAGTATTCACGCCTAAAGGTGAGTTTATAAATAAGCGTCCTTAGTTTTGTGGCCTAGTTCACTCGAATTTGAGTCCGAGGGTGTTTTCTCACCCGGTGCCCTAAAACCAACCAGTTTGGGAGTCATCGACTTTAAGTTCGCTACATGAGTGGATTAGAAAGCCTAAGAAAACTAAAAATAAATAAATAAATAAATAAATAAATAATATTATATATGTATTAACACATCTAATAGTCAATTAGTTAGGTATGAGGGCCTCAAGAAGCCTTGATACTTACACGAAAGAAAATTAGATGAGTTATACATATTAAAAAAAAAGAAGAGAAAAAAAAAAGAGAGAGAGGCATGAGAGTCCAAGTTAAGGAATTCCTAGTAAAATTCATAAGGATGCATATGATTTTTGATAACGAAAAAGACTATACAAACATTCAATTTTTACCCTTACCTAAAAAGGAAAACAATTACTATATAAAGACTAAGTTTAAGAATGAATAAAAATGATGATCCTAAAATTTATAGATTACTTAGTCTCTTCAAACGTATTTCAAATATTTTCCTTTTATGAATTTTGTGGGTGTAATCGCTGAAAACCCTCACGAGACAACACTCGTCCTCTAGGGTAACCTAGGGGTTTAACGGCTTGTTGCACGTGCTAAGTGCAACCGTGATTCCTACGAAAGTGAGTTAGCTAGTTAGTTTTTCTTTTTCTTTTGATTTTTACTCGAGGACGAGCAAAAAGATAAGTGTGGGGGTGTGATTGGTAGTGAAAAGTGCATTTTTATCATTACATTTACCATCACATTTCATATTTATTCATATAATCATGCACAATTAACTAATATTTTATTATTATTGTGTGCAGGCCTTGAGAAATAAAAATAAAGGAATAAAACCCCAAAGAAGCCCAAAAGAAACCCAAAAGCCCATGTCCAAGCCCAAGTGAAAAGTTGTGTAACGCCCCGATCCGGAGGGTACGGAGACGTTACTGCGACGTATATACGCAGGTCAGAAATACCCTAACGTATATACGCTAAGCATCAATTCAGGCAGGGGTCAGAGTACGGAAGCATAGTGGTAATATACAATCCAGCAAAATAACACCAGTACACAGTTATCAAAGGCATGATATAATATCTGAAGAATATATGATCACTAAGAGGCACAAAAGCAGGATGCACAATATGAAATACTGGAAAGTACTTACGAGTAGCACGATGGGAATCTCGCGAGCCGGTCATGGGGAAGCTGAAGAAGGAGGGTCCAGATAGGTAATTGCTAACCCACATTCCCGCTGCGCACTCTGATCAGGTACAACAGGCTATGGTCCAGACTCCATGATCTGGACATGAGAATCCAGGGTTGTTAGCAACCCCAGCGAGTACAAGGAATAAAGCCAGATGGCGTGCATAACAGGCACACGTGTACATGATCAAGTGACGTGGTCCAGGCATGCAGGTACAGGAAATGACAAGTAATAAAAGGAAAATGACAGTAAATCCGAGATTAAGTAAATACATGTATATCAGTAAATCTGAATCGGAAACATGCATGGAAAACGGTATAGAGAGCATAAGTATACATAATCATGCGACAAATATGGCAACATATGATAAATACACTAAACACATGATAAATAAAACATGGACAAAACTAGTTATATAAACTCAGGTTATGGATTCATGGAGTGATACGTCAAGGGGATAATCCAAACAAGGAAACCCTTATCTATATACCACATATACAGTGTCACCATCATCTGAGTTCATACAACTTGAGTTGCCCTCAGGGTAACAGAACTAAGGTGTGTCAGTAATAATCCTTGTGCCACATATATCATGTCATAATGCAGGGTGTCGACTCAGAACATAATACTGAAACTGGAGAATATAAAAGTATAGCATTTTAATTAATCCAGCAATAATAGTCAGTACCATCTGATATTTTAATCGCCTCCCTACCAGTGTCTCACATCACTGATAGTCCATACTAGAGTCGCACTCTGTAGAACTTACCCGAGTCTGATATGTGAGTATCAGGACCCGAACAAAGGAGAGACCAAATATCACACGTTCCTAACATTACTACTGTTTGGTTGTTTTATGTTATTCATCAGATTCATATGCTTTTGTATGTGCTAACCGGCACACATACATCCACTTATGAATAAGATGAGTTATTATTTGGAAACTGATAAAATCTGATGGCTCATATTTTAGTGGGTCCCATCTCAGCTAGGGACTATGCTCAGGAGTACAGGCTACTGCTTCCGGGGACTTATCATTACGCGCCCCACACGACACTTCAGATTCAGGCTACTGCTTCCGGGGACTTATCATTACGCGCCCCACACGACACTTCAGATACCATTATAAATATGACATCAACCGGTGTCCATCAGTTTCCCCACCCAGTGAAAGTTGAGTATTTTATTATGCATATTGTCCAAAGATAATGTCCACAAGTGTATACAGTATAACCATAATTATCCAACTACAAGAGTTAACAGGAGTATAATATCAGGAGTCCCTCTTTTTCAGGGGTTCAGGAGTACAGGAGTCCAGGAGATACAAGAGTACAGGAGGTACAGGAGATACAGGAGTGTCAGATGTCTGGTCACATAAATTATGAACATGCCAGGTAATACAGGGCCAGGTATCAGGTGTCAGTTATCAGGGTTTATATATATCAGGTGGTAAATATAGCATGTCAAATACCGGTGTCATATATCAAGTGTCAAATATAGCGTGACAAGTATCGATGTTAGGTATCATATGTCAAATATAGCAAGGAAAGTACCGGTGTCAAATATAGCATGCCAAGTGCCAGTGTAAATATTGAATACTAGTGTAAATACCGAGTGTCAGTGTCATATATCATGTATCAAATGTAACATGCCAAGTGCCGGTGTAAATACTGAGTACCGGTGTAAATACCGAGTACCGGTGTAAGATGTCACGGGTCAAGTGTAGCATGACAAATATCGGTGTCAAATATAGCATGGCAATTAACGGTATTAAATATAGCATGACAATTATCAGTATTAAATATAGCATGGCAAATACCGGTATTAAATATAGCATGGAGTCATGTACTAAAAATTACCATAGCAAGTATTAGGCATATTAAAATATCCACATGTCAATATCATATTATAAATACAAGGGTAATTATTTTTAAATTAGTAATAAGCACTCGCCTGAAGCCGGGGTGAAACACCGGTTAAAAGTCCAGAAAATCGGCGACCCGCACGAGAATCTACTAGCCCGTACATAAAATATACATTTATAAATATTTATAAAAATATTAGAGAGAGAATGAGAGAGAGGAGAGAGAGAGGAGAGAGAAGATTGTAGGAAAGAGAGAAAAATATGGTGTATTTTGAAATAGTTTGGAATTAAATGGAGGAGGGTATTGATGTAAATATGGGGGAAGTAGTTCGAGGGAATGGTGAGGGGTTATTTGGAATGAGAGAAAGTATAGTTGTATTAAGGGAAGAAATGAATAGAAAAAGGAAGAAAGAAAAGAAGAAAGAAAGAAGGAAAAGAAAAATGGAGGAGGAGGGAGGGGCTTCGGCCCCCACCGCCGGCGGTGGCCGGCCGGCGCGGCGGCGGCGGCGGCGGCGAGCAGGGCGCGCGCGCGGGGTTGGGGGGAGGAGGAGGAGTTGCTTTGTTGTTGATGTGTGTTGTTGGGTTGTTTTGAAGGTGGTGGGAGATTGTGGTGGTGGTGGTTGTGGTGGGTGTGGTGGTGATGGAAGTTGTGGGGAGGTAGAGAAGGAAGAGGAGATGTTGTTGGGTTAATTGGAATGAAGAATTTGGTGGAGATGAGAGTTAATTTGGAAAAGAGAAGGAAGAAGGTTGATGGGTTTTGTTGAAATTGGAGAAGGAGGAAGGTGTTGGAGGTTGAAGAAGATGGTAGTGTGAAGAGGAGGTGTTGGGGAGTTGATTGGGTGGCTAGGAGTGGCCGGAGGGGGTGGTAGTGAAGGTGGAGACGGCGGTGGTAAGGGGTGCGTGAGTGGGTTTGTTTGGAGGAGGAAGATGAAGTTATTTCTTTGGATTTGGATTTTCCTTGAAATGAAATGGAGATGTTGGTGGTTTAATAGATGATGAGGGGGAGGATTTGATAGTTTAGGCATGGTGATAGGGCAGCGGCAGCCCTATGGCTGTCGGGCGGCGGTGGGCGACAGCGGCGTAGATTAAGCCGCTAATTGGGGGAAATACCAAGGTGAATAAATGAAAAGAAATAAAAGAAGGAAAATTGGAAAAATATAAGAAAAGAAAATAAAATGTTTAAAATTTTTATTATTATCTATTTTATTTGTTATAATTTCTGGTAGTATAAAGTAGGAGAGTAGAGGAGGGAAAAAGCCAGAAAGAAATCGCCGGTAAAAATATTATTATTTAAATAAGGTAAAAATTTGACTGTTTTAGAAACGTACCGAAAAATTCTCAAAAATAGCAAATATTATTCTAAGATAGGTGGTGAAATCAGATTTGAGAAATTCGATGTAGTTTTTAAATTAAAAATCTTGAAATCTTTCGGCAATACTGACCGACACCAAAATCGGTCAAATTTTGATAAATTTAGAAAAATCCCAACAAATGTATTTAGATAGAAAATAAAGTTCTAAGAAGTACTGTGAAAGCCGTTTCTGAAAATTCAAACCCATTTGAAAACTAAAATCCGGGAATCGGTCAGCGATGCCGACTAACACCGGTTTTGGAGATTTTGTAAATAATCTGAAAAATTCCAGAAAATAACGAAAAATCTAAAATATTGGAAAACGATATTTAAAACTAAAATTGGTCAAATCAGATTACCAGAAATGCCAATTCGAGCAATGCACTAGTTCGGGTCCCCGGTTCAGACTAGGGCTGACTCCGAGTCACGAATCCAAATCCAATATAACGCAATCACACCAATAATCATAAAACAGAAAACAAATACAAGATAAATCAAAAAAATATGTTAGAAAAATCAGAATACGTATCTACGTACGTATTCCAGGAACGGGGTGTTACAAGTTGCAAATTACAAGTGTAAAAGTTGCAATTACTAAAAGAAGAGGAATGGATAGACTTCTATTCAACCCTAAATGCTTGCAGGATGAGGATAAAGATAAAAGGAGAAGAGTGGAAAGATAAAAATCAAAAAATTCAGATTCAGATTGTACACATTTAATATTCAGATCATAACTTTTGATACAGATATGCAAATTCGATGATTCAAGATGTTCCAGAAAGAAAATTTGAGGCCTACAACTTATGTTGATCAAACTTTCCAATCAGTCAGCAGATAAGACATATTCGGCGATCAACATGATAACAAGTTACAGGACAGATTTGAACTTCTATGGATAAGTCAAAACAAGTTTGGAGATAAAAGAAGAATTCAAATTCAGAGATATTTTGCTCCTCTTATCTTCATACGCTTCTTATACTCTTGTTTTCTCCTATAAATACCCCTGCATAGCAACAGAGGAAGAGCAGATCTCATACAGTCCAGCATAGTACAGAGCCAAATCTAGGGTTTCTTAGGCTAGTTGTGTTTAGGTTTTTATTTCCTTTTTGTAACTTTATTTTTTTTTATGTAACTGAGAGTGGAGGATGCTTTCATGGAGTAAGAAGTTCATACTTGTACTGAGGTGATATCGGTGTAAGTCTTACTTTTCCCCCATTGTTAATAAAATCTACTCAAGGTTGCTTTTTTATTTTTGTTTCATTGTTTATCTATTCTGCTTTATCTTTGTTTTTCTATTCTTGTTCTATGTCATTGTTTCTCTCTGATGTTTGTAAACCATGAGATCCGATTGCTTCGAGACTGCCTAGCCGACGAAGTGCCTTGATGACCTATGGAGATGAACAAGCCTTCTCTTGCTAGTCTTTTCTTTTTGCAGTGTAGATCGCGAAGGTGGAAGATCCTATACGCCATACTTGAACGCTTCAAAGACAAGGTAAGTCGTCGTAATGGATCAAAGGTAAGTAGGGCAGAAGAGGTATGTATGTGTTAGAGTTTTATTTCTTTGTAATTTTAGTTTAGATCACCACATCTTCCACATCTTTCCAATTTCTTTCCCAACTCATTGTAAATACCTTGTAAATAACAAAATAAATAAAAAAAGAGATAACTTACTTAAATGCTTCCATCGCTAGTCCCTCCCTGAGGATCACGACCCGCATAGCCACTTGCTATAGCGGTAGTATTGAGCACCATGCACTATTATTCTTAAAACTGAAATTCTATATTTTATGTGCAGGAAAATCTCAATCAAGGAGAAACGAGGGAATCACTGCTATAGGTTTAATGTTAACGTAACAGCGAAATGCATATGTGGTCTTACCATTCTATGGATGAGAATTGTAAGTGATTTTGGAGGTCTCATTTTCGCGGGGAGAAACGAGGGAATCACTGTCATAGGTTTAATGTTAACGTAACAGCGAAATGCATATGTGGTCTTACCATTCTATGAATGAGAATTGGTAAGTGATTTTGGAGAGGGAATCAAATGGGAACAGGTCCCTTAGGATTTTTAGCAAATCCCCAGCTGTCAACGGGTTTGATATGCCTTTACCAACTACCGTTGAATGGGCTAGCCATGCTATTCCCCTCAGCATGATGAGTTGTCGAGGACTTATGTTGGGCTTAAAGGCCAACATTTTCCTCTATCCTTAATTGTTAAGGATATTGGATCATCTGGTTAGCGTATGTGTAACCTTGATTCTCCTTTGAGAGAACCAATATATGGCCAGGTTTCTACTTGTGTATGATCTCGCTTGGAGGAAGAGAAAGGCTCTCTTTGCATGTACCTTGGACATAAAGGTCTTGATCAGAGGTGTAATGTTAACTTGATCATGAGAAGGATCCTTAATCAAGGATAATACTTCTTTAAGAACTTGCCATTGATCGGCATCATGAGTAAATCGCCATCTGAAGTCATGAGGCGGTATGCTCCGTTTGAATAGACTGTTTCTATTATAAACGGTCCTTCCCATTTAGGCTGAAATTTGCCTTTGGTCTTGTGCGTCATAATCATCGGTCGTCTGACGGCTAAACCAAATCTCCTTTCAGGAAGACTCTTATTTGACCTTCTTATCGAAGGCTTTTGAGATTCGAGCTTGGTACAACTCGATATGCTGCTAAGCTTGTAGCCGCTTCTCATCTAGGGCTTCGAGCTCTTGAAGACGCAACCAATCATTGTCCTCTGATGTGATCTTAGTCATTAGAGCGACTTGCAATGACGGCATCTGGATTTCCAACGGGATGACTGCTTCACACCTGTACACTAGGGAAAAAGGTGTATTGCCTGTCGGTGTCCGAACCGTGGTTCGGTATGCCCAAAGACATTCACCAAGTTTTTCGTCCCAATCTCGCTTATTCGAGGAGACGAACTTTTTGAGTAACTTGATGATCGTCTTGTTGAATGCTTTCGCCAAGCCATTAGCGGCAGGATTATAGGCAGTTGAAGCCACATTCTGGATTCGGTATTATCGCAAACCGATAGAATACTTGGCTTATGAATTGGGGACCATTATCATGGATGATCTGCCTAGGGACACCAAATCGATGGATGACATGGTGCTTGAGGAAATAACCACTTAGAGGTTTGACTTCAACCAGTGGTATAGCTTCCGCCCACTTTGAAAAGTAATCGGTTAGTGCCAGGATAAACATGTGACCTCCTGTCGAAGAGGGGCTAATCGGTCCTACGACATCTTTCCCCATGCTTCAAATGGCCATGAAAGCAACAGTCGAGTGGAGCAATTCTGAAGGTTGGTGTATGAAGTCCGCATGAATCTGGCATGCTTTACACCTTCGTGTGTATCGGATGGCATCGGCTATCATGGTTGGCCAATAGTATCCAAGCCTATGCAACCTGTCTTTGAGCTTTGGACCTGGCTGATAAGCTCCGCAAATGCCGTCATGTGCTTCTTTAAGCACTTTCTGTGCCTCTGAATTAGAAAGGCAACGTAGGATGATGCCGTCATATGAACGACGGTAAAGTGTCTTCAGAGTTGGATCGTAGTAGAAACGGAGAGACCTTCGTCTGATAGATGCCGCTTCTTTAGGATCGTCGGCAGCAGACCATGTAAAGCATAGTCGATGAGAGGAAATCGCCAATCTCTCGGCTCAAGATCCGTGGAGACATTATAGACTTCTCAGGTTCTTAACATATGCTTAGAGCATACAAGATGTCGAGTTGCCACTGTGAGGTGATACTCGGTGTCGGCTGGGAGGGCTAGTGTTGTTGCTAATGCAGCAAGAGCGTCTGCCCTGGTATTCTGAGATCGAGACACATGCCCGATGTAGAAAACTTCAAATAGGTTAGCCAATTCGATGGCTGTATGGTAATAAGGCACCAAATCCTCGTGGCGAACTTCATATTCGCCTTTAACCTGATTGATAATCAGTTTTGAATCACCGTAGGCTTCAAGGTAGCATACCCCCATTCCATGGGCGAGCTGAAGACCAATGAGCAGAGCATTATATTCTGCTACATTGTTGGAGCATGACTCTATCAGGAAGAATGCTCTGGGAAGGACATGATTCTGGGGAGATGAACACAACCCCCACTCCGGCAATGATCTTGCCTTTAGGGCCTATTCGTGATGCTCCATCGAAGAACATCTGCCACACTTTCTCTTCTGAGGTTGCGTTAGACTCGAAGACTTCATCTGGAATATCTTCGTAAAGTTTTGAGTGTTCCGGAACTGGATGAGCGGCCAAGAACTCTGCAAGGGCCTGGCCTTTAACCGCCTTCTGTGGGGTAAAGATCATGTCGTATTGAGACAAAAGAAGCGCCCATTTAGCTAATCTTGAGTTCAATGATCCTGGCTTTGTCATGAGAAGGCGCAAAGGATTTACTCTGGAGATGACATGTATGGTTTGGCCGACCAAATAATGTCGTGTCTTCTGAACAGCGAAGACAAGAGCTAAACACTCCTTCTCGATAGGATTATAGCGAGATTCTGCTCCTATGAGAGTCCTGCTCAGATAATAAATGGCCTGCTCGTGATCATTGTCGTCCTTGTGAGCGAGGAGGGCACCAAGAGAATGGTCCAGAGGTTTCGCATAAAGCAAGAATGGCTTCCTTGATGTAGGGGCCACTAAGACTGGAGGCTTCGTGAGGTATCTCTTGATGTCTCCATAAGCTTCTTGACAAGCTTGATCCCATACGAAGGAAGCACCCTTTTTCATGAGTCGGGTGAACGGTTGACAGCGGCCAGAGAGATTTACGATGAATCTTCTGATATAAGCCAGTCTACCCTGCAAGCCTCTAAGCTCTTTAAGGTTCCTCGGTGGATGCATGCTTTTAATGGCTTTGACTTTGTCTGGGTCAAGATGAATCCCTTTTGACATAACAATGAACCCAAAGAACTTGCCACTTGACACTCCCAAGAAGGATTTTGTTGGGTTCATTTTCAGTTGATGAGCCCGCATTATGTCGAACATCATTCTCAGATCGCGAAGATGGTCATTTTATTGTGGCTTTTGACAGCAATGTCGTCGACATAGCATTACACCGTTTTTCAAAGATGGTCGCGGAAGATTGTACTCATTGCCCGCTAATAGGTTGCTCCGGCGTTCTTCAGCCCGAAGGCATTACGGTGTAGCAGTATACCCCCAAGGGTGTTCGGAACGAAGTATGTTTCTCATCGTCGGGGTATATTTTAATCTGATTGTACCCTGAAAAGCTGTCCATGAAAGACATTCTTTCGAATCCACAGGTATTGTCAATCATGACATCGGTGATAGGCAGTGGGAATTCGTCTTTAGGGCAAGCCGTATTGAGATCACGGTAGTCGAAACAGATCCGTATTTTCCCATTCTTCTTGAGGACTGGAACGATATTAGCAACCCAATCTGGATGTTGTTCCTCCCGAATGAAGCCACATGCAATGAGCTTATGGACTTTGGCCTCAATAGCTTCCATAATGTTTGGGCGAAACCGACGTTGTTGCCGCTTGACTAGCTTGGCATCGGGCTTGATGTTCAGACGGTGCATGGCTACTAGCGGATCAAGTCCGGGCATGTCTTCGTAGTTCCATGCGAAGACGTCTATATACTCTTTTATGAGTATTATCAATTCTTCCTTTTCTGTAAGTGATAAGCTTGCACTTATGAAGATGGGCTTAGGGTGATCTGACTACCCAATTTGACCTGCATCACCTTGTCTTCGGTAGGTGGTTCGCGCAGTTCGAATCTTTTTTCCCATTGGAGATCTAATTGCTGGGCCCATGGTTCCTCATCAGTAGCTTCTGTAGGCTCCAATTGACTGCTTAAAGTCATATTAACGGTGAGGTTTTCGAACATCATTCCCACACTAACATCTGAGTCCCACTCGGAGGATGAGGCTGAATATGATGGAATTGGTTCATCGTCTTTGAATTGAACCGTTGCTGACGATGGGGTAAACATATCCCAACCCCCTGCGTGTACTATCATAGTAATTTGCAGGCTTCCCTCTTGGCACAAAGTTACGCATCAAACTGCGCCTTCCTTTTCCAAAATTCAGGCCTTCTCCATGCTTTAGGTCGTATCCCATTTTCTTCATAATATGGCGCGCTGGCTGCGCGTAATGAAAGAATTATGGAGTGTCTGAGTCTGAACTTGAATCTGCGGTTATGGGTCCCCGTGGTTGGGTTCTACCGAAAATTATCAGTAACTGACCTTCTTTGGACGGAGGGATCACTAGCGTGGCCCTTCTATAGCTTCCATGGGTGTACTGGATGCACTTGTTTATGCAAAGGCATGTGCAGAGAGCTATCCGTAATGGATTTAAACAGCCTAACACTCACAGGATAATGAAAGAAATATTATCATTAATTACCCATTCACCTTCATCTTCTGAGGGAGTATTACATTGGGGATTATTGAGACATGCTATAATCGGTTCACCAATCAAAATGGCTGGCATGCCTACTTCGGATTCTGAATCCGCCTCATTGCCACTTTCGTCATCATCTGGCAATGGTTCTTTGGGTGTTTCACTGACCTCTTGATACAGGAGGGCGTCAGTGAAGTAATTTTCCACCCCTTTGAATGGTTACTTTTCAGCAAAGACAGTTCGTACTGTCGTGTCATCTTCAATATATTTGAAGCATTGGTGCAGAGTAGAGGGAACGATCTAGTTGGCGTGGATCCATGGTCGTCCTAGCAGCAGGTTATAAGATGTGTCAGCGTCAATGACATAGCATGTCACTTCTGACTTCAGGCTCCCGATTCGGCAACGGAGTCGAATCTTTCCAAGTGGATGACTACTCCCGACATTGAAATCGTATATTGTAGTGGTGGTTGCGGACAACCTATATAGCGATATACCGAGGAAGTAAAGTAACCTTTGGGGATGATGCTGAGTGTGGACCCTGGGTCGACTTGTACTCTTTCAATGCATGTTGAACCGATATATCCGGTGTAGTACAAAGGTCGATCGTGCTTGTTATCTTTGAGAAGCATATCTTCCGCTGTGAAGGTAATAGCGGGCACCTTTGATTGTACATGATGACATTCTGGGCAAGAAGACTGAGCGTCATCGTTAGGGACCTCTGGCATGCATGTCAGGAATGATTCTGAATTAGCCAGCGCATCTCTAAGTGCTTCTCTTGTCTCCTTTGAGAGACGAAGGAGCTCGTGTATTGTAATACGAGCTAGGATATTAGCCAGCTGAGCCAATATGTCAAAACGAAAGGGCATGTCAGGCCCTGGGCCTGAAGGCTTCTTCAGGACATGGTCGAATCGGACCTCTTTAGGCTTCTCTTTTCCCTTGGTTAGAATCGAAGCGGATGCTGGTACTTGTACTGACGTCGTTTGCTGTTGTGTCTCGTCAGTAGCTTTCTCATACTGTTTTAAGTATGATTTTTCGGATCGAGTACCGTCGGCTGAGGTACATCGGCCTACATTCTGCAAGCATGCTTTTCTCCTTCTGAATCACTGAGGGAAGCTGACGTAAGATTGTCGTCGTCTGGCAGGATGGAGATGACATTGCAAGATTTGCCCTTGACTTGGGCCTCTTTGAATCCCACTGCATGTCTTGGACGAGGTCTGGGTGTATCCACATGACTTCCCCTGTCTCCAATGTTAAGGGAACAAGACCCTCATTATCTTGAGTTTTAGCTGGAGGATGCTTGACTTCCAACCGTGGCACAGGGATTGGATAGGTCCCGTCAGGAATTGTGACCTTTGGGGTTTGTCGAACTTGAGGGTCACCATATTGGCAGTGACTTTCTTCTGCTCTGACTTTAGTGTCAGGACTCCAGCGTCGACCAAGGCTTGAATTCTATCTTGAGGACATAGCACTTATCGGTAGGATGGTGAATCATCCTGTGATAGAGACAGTATTTGGGGTCGTTTGTGCGTCCTATCTCATTAGGACGCCGAGCATCTGGCAGCTTCATTTTATTCCCTTGTGAAGCAAATGGAATATCGTGACCACCTGATCGTCTCTGAAGGAGTACTGTTTTGGAGGGAACTTAGACTCCTGATTATTGAAGCCGCTCTTGGCTTTCGACTGCACACCTGGACAATTCTACGGACATAGTCTCTTTCCTTTGGCTTGAGAAGACTGCGCCATGTCGCTACGTCCTTTATGTTCACACCCCATTTGCCTTTGGGGGCGGATGGTTCGAACTTTTTAGCCGGCTTTTTGGCTATCTCAGCTTGTTCGACCAATTCCTTCCAGGTGCGGCTTTGACAGCCCCCATGCGAACTTCTACCTGGTCCAAGAAGTTATGCCTGCATATCTGTAAGAGCATGGGTAATGGCATGCCTGCTGGGCACATAAAGACAAATTTCTGAACCGCTCAATGTAGTCACGGACAGATTCGCCTTTCTTTTGCACGGTGGAGAGGAGCTTGTCCATGGTTACCTCGGTATCGTCCTCATAGAAACGAGAAAGGAATCGAGTTTCCAGGTCGATCCAAGAATTGACAGAACCCAGAGGGAGACTTCGGAACCAGTCAAATGCTACCCCCTTTAAGGTGCCAATGAACAGCCTAGCCATGATAGCATCACTGTATATAACATTACCAGTCTGAGACTGGAAATAGTAGATGTGCTGATTGGTGAACTTTTACCATCATACGTATGCAACGTTGGTGGTTTGAACTTTGGTGGGTATGGCACTGAATCCCACTCCAATATGTAAGGACGGACTGCCCCTACTTTCTTTAATTCATCCCTCTGAGCTAGGGACGCAATTTGAGCTTGGAGACCCTTAAGGACTTCAGCGTCTAAAGAAGAACCCTCCTTGGATTTCTCCGTCTTAGGCTGATCATTGCTAAAATGCTCCTCCTCATCATGATTGCTCCCGGTATCATTGTTATTCCGGTAATTGAGGAGTTGAGCAAGCATCTGTTGAATGTTGTCCAGAGCTTCTTGCTGGGTCTTGGTCCTGAGCTTCCAAACGCCGACGGAGGTCGTCGTTAACATTATCAGCCATGTTGACTGATGCTCTGTCTGTTCGCACTGAGCTAACTGTCGCTGAAGAGGCGTACCCACTGTCTTCATCTTCTTCATCCGATGGTTGGAGTGCTCTCCTGGGCTCGGCGAGGCTAGGGCCGTTGAGGAGGAAGGCTGTTCATAACTGTAGGGTATCGCCACCCTAGATCTGGTGTTTCAGAAAACACCTTCTTCATGCACCAAGACTTCGCCTAAGCCTGGGCTGTAATCTGGATCTGGGAAGCTGTAGGGAGTGTCGTCGGATGCTTGTCTGCCCCTGCGTAGCTCTCGTCCTCTTCCGGTCATGTGATGGATGCAGAGGGTGGATCCCGCGAGATGCTCCTGATTGGTCGCTAATATTGCATATTTAATATCAATGTCCATACTTGTTATAGAATAAAAGCCTGCATTGTCCTAATTAATTGTTTAATTTATTTGCAGGCCCAATCTTTAAGGAGATGAACAGAAATGCGCCCAAAGCCCACCAAAATTCTAAATTAAATCAGAATTAATTCGCACCAAGTAATCAGGGCAAAATCAAGAGGTGGAAAACCGTTGAGAAGAATCCTCTCAGAATCGATCGGTTAAAGCCAAGAATCCAAGGCCATTTCGTCAGAATCTGGGACTCAAACGAAGAAACTAACAAAGGATAAAGTAAGAAGATAATCCCAAGATGACCCACCAACAGGGTGTGGCCATCTGGCCACACCCTGGCCGCGGAAACGCGGCAAAAAGCCGCGTTTTCGCGGCTTTGTTGGGGAGTTAGGGGAGCGTTTGCTCCCCCGACCTCCCCGGGATCCTATAGATTGGGTTTTGTGCCTATAAAAGGCCTGTACTTGCGCTGAAAATGGACGCCAATGCAGAGTTAGGATTTAGACTAGTTTTCCATTTCTTAGTTTAGGTTTTTGTTTTTCTTTTTCATGTAATTGTAATTTTCATTGATGTAAATAAGAGGAGATCAGACTTTCATCAAAGAACAAGAATGAAGCTGGAGCTATAGTGACAATGGTGTAAGGTTTTCTTCTTTTCTTTGATTGTTATGAAATTGAATCTTTGTTCTTTCTTTGTATGTACTTCTTTTTGGTTTTCTTCGTCTTCTTCTTTTCTACTTTACTCTTCTTTTGGTACAAATTGTCTCCAAGTGAGTCTAAAAGCATCGAAAGAGCCTTGCCTTTGCGAGTGCCACCGATAGCTCATGACGATGGAATTGTGAGTCTCTCTGTATCATTTCATACTTGAAGGAGTCTTGATGATGTAATGTGGAAGAGACCAATACTCTAATCTTATGGGCTATGCGCTGAATGCCTCCACTTCAAGGTAAAATCGTCGCTGAAGACTCAAGGTAAGCTTTTGTTGAAAAGAAGGTGAGTAATTATTTGTATTTCTTTTCTTTTCTTTCTTAGTTTAGATCACCAACCACTTCCTCCAACTTATTCTTTTTTTACTCATTGTACATAGTCGCTTTTCATCGTTTTCTGATTTTTTTCCATCTTCTTCATCTCTCACTTTCTTTCTAACTTTAACAACTTTCTTTTCCATTTTGTTAACTTAAAAACAGAGAAGAACCATCGTTTGTTTTATTAAAGATTTCAATACAAGAAACGTAAAGCTTCCATCGCAAATCCTCCTTGTGGATCACGACCCGCATAGCCACTTGCTATAGCGGAAGAATTGAGCACTTGCACATTTTTATTATAAGTTCTGAAATTTCGTATTTTTTGTGCAGGTTTAGCCTCAATCAAAATTTTGGCGCCGTTGCCGGGGAGGGTAACATGTTTTTTATTAAAATCTGAATTTTTTTTGAAAATTTTTAGAACTAAACGAATTTTCTTCTCTGTTGCAGGTTACAGGGCAATCAAAGCAGGAAATTAATATTGTAGTGACATACAAGTGGCCTTGGGCCTCTGCTCTAGAAAGCAGAGACCAAGGGCCCTCTGAATTGCCGCGTTTCCACGGCAAAAGCCGCGGAACCGCGACAATGAAGAGTTGACTACTAATAGCTTTTTGCAGGGCTGCTTAGTTTACAAAAATTCTAGTTTGCTGCAATTCTTTATTTCCTATATGCCATCACATAAGCCTGCTAATAATCAACAGTAAAACGTTTGTTGCAAAAGTTAAAAATTGATTAGACGTTTGCATTTTAGGCACGCGTTTTTTCAATTCATTTATTTTTACTGTTGAAGAGTGCTGGAGCAAGGTACGTTCGCATTGCATGTAGAATAGGATTCATCTCTTGGTTGATTTTCATTGCTTTGAGTGAATCTTACATATCTTGTACACTTGCACTAATTGATTTTAAGGGCACCAACCCATAACAAGATAAGGTGGGGATTTAATCACCCTTCCTTAGCCCAAAAATTAGATTCCAAGCACTCACTAACCCAACCCTAACTTAAAATGAGTAGACGTTAGCCCTAGGGACATTTCGGACTCAATTAGGAGATTATCCTAAGGGGGAAGGTGTTGGAACTTGACTCCTGCCAAATCAGTGTCTAGGAAAGGGATTGAGGGCCGAAAGCCCGAAGGTTGGTGGTTATTTAATTAAGGAACGTCTTTGACGGAAAACCTCCCACCAACCTTGCCCTGACCTGGCTGATTAGCTTGTGGTCAAAGTCTGCATTGGATCTCCCGTGGACAGTCTAACCAGTTAGGAGTCGTCTAGGTCATAGGTCTACCCTAACTTAGGTTAGAAATTTTTTTTCTTTGTTTGTTTATTTGTTTGTTTTCTTTCTTTTTGTTTGTATTCCATTGTGTGATATGGCCTATAATAACAATTTTTCAACTTCAATAATAATCCATATTACACATCAAACTCTTTTTCGGATATTACCAACCCGGCATATCATGACTTTAACCAACCTAGTGTGCCGGATTGGTCTTATCCGAATGAATATAACCCATACCCCCATCGTATGACTATAATTTCCATAACGATTTCAACTCTTCACAGAGTCAGTGGGGATTCACCTACCCGAGTCCAATTTCAACCTAATTGTCCTCCTTCTCCACCTAGTCCACAATATTTTCAAGATTCATATTCAGTTCCACCCGTCCAAAATAGAAAACCATCAATTTTGGAAATGAGTATGCGTGAGTCCAAACACAAATCCCAAAATCTGATGGACTCACAATTTCACTACCACTTCCAAGACAATTCTTCATCTTTTCATCAAAACAATGAACCTATCAACTATGAAAAGATGTTTGAAGCCATGACTCAGGCTCAAAACACTCGTAATCGTGACATAGATATGATGGTCGAATCTCTACGTTCTCACCATTGGACCAGTTCTGATGTCAGTAACCATTCTGTTAGAGCCGAAGAGTCCTGTAGTTTTGGAAATCAAGATTCCATTTCAGAACAACCATTTGAACTTGCCCAAACTCTAAATGAAATTGATAGTTTGGCAAGTTATCCCTTGCCTGAAATAGAACTTGAAAATGAATATGATCATGAACTAGAACTTAGTGATTCAATTTTACTTCTTAATTCAATAATGACTCCGGTATCTACACCTGATTTCAATCTTTTCCCGAGTCAACATTGGATCCTGTGCCAATTCATCGTGAAATTGAATCACCCATCTTTGATGATCATATTGAACTTGACCAATTTCATAATCTTGAAAATCTCATTGATAAATTGGCAAGTTCTCATTTTTTGATATTGAACTCAATGAGATATGTGACCTAGATTCCAAAATCTGTGATCCAGTTCAACTTTCTGAATCAATATTGACTCCTATTTTATTACCAAACTTGAGTAATATTTTCGAGTCAGTTTTGATTCCCCCACCTATCATTCATGAACTTGAATCACCAACATTAAGTCACATTCCATTGTTGAAAAATAATTGTGGACTTGAGTTTCAATTTCTTGACTTGGACCCAATTGCTGAACTTATTTTGACTCCTGAACCTTTACTTTACTTAAGTCACCTTCCTGAGTCGGTATTAGTTCCTATCCTTTCTGAGTCCAAGTCAATCATTCTATCTTTTCACACTCCATTCTGGGACAAGGTGGTTGACAAATTTGACTCTGAAATCAGTTATGGAATTTGGAAATTAGATGGGGTCAAATACTTAATAAAGATCCTTTATGGATACATCTTTTTAATGGTTATATTAAAGTAATTTCTGGTGGGTTCCTCCGAGACCCAAGAAAAGTTGATTGGGCCGCGTTTCGTGGACCAATCAGACCATCACCGAAACCACCACCTTAAGGTAAACTTTCCTTCCCTTTCTTCTTTTTCATGCATCTATGTATTAATTCATACATTAAGGACAATGCATGAGATAGGTGTGGGGGAGGGTCTAACATAACTTTTCTTTTTGTTTAAAAAAAAAATTAACATGTTTCTTTACTTTTAAAAACTTTTTGAAAATAGAAACAATATTTTGACTTATTTTTGTAAGAAATTAAGTTAATTTTAAGGAATAGGAAAATCCAAATTAGGATTTCTTATACTTGGTCAAAATAAGATTATTTGTTTGATTTATAGAGTTAGGAAGATAATTTGTCAAAGTAATTTAGTCTTGATCTTTACCTTAATGAAATATGCACACTTCATACACTTACACACTTAGGGTTCAAAAACAAAGATTCTTATGCCTTATAAAAAAAAAATAAGTCTAATTATTTATTAGCTAGGTGCTTTGGCCAAAGCAAGCCTTAGTATTTATGCGAAAGATGATTAGATAAGTTATAAAAAAAAAATTATATATATATACAAACAAATCTATTTATTGACTAGCTAGGTGCTTTGGCCTAAGCAAGCCTTAGTATTTATACGAAAGATGATTAGATAAGTTTGAAAAGAAAAATCCTCTGATTAAGCTGGGTATTTGTGCCTAATAAAGCATAAGTATTCACGCCTAAAAGAGGTTCATATAATAAAATCCTTAGTTTTGTGGCCTTGTTTGCTCGAGTACTTAAGTCCTTGGGGTTTTCTCACCTGGTGCCCTAAGACCGTTTGGTTTGGGAGTCATCGATTAGAGGCTCGTTACATGGGCAGATTAGAAAGCCTAATAGAACTAAGAAATAATACCACCAAAAAAAAGTATATATAAATAAATAAGGCATAAGAGTTAGAGTTAATGAACCCTTAGTCAAAATTTTCACATTCACAAGGTGCATATGACTTAGGGTAAAGTAATAGACTAGATGAGAAGCACAATTTGACTCCTTACTTTGATTGATAACAAATTTTTGAATAGAGACTAAGTTTAGGAATGAAAAATTCGGTTTTCCTATAACTTATAGATTGCTTAGATCTTACAATCATATTTCAAATATTTTTCTCTTTCAAAATGCTTTTCGAAATACTAACTCTTTATTTCCCTTTCTTTATGGATTTTGTGGGTGTAATCCGCTGAAAATCCTCACGAGACAAAACTCGTCCTCTAGGGAAAACTTAGAGGTTTAACGGCTTGTTGCACATGCTCAGTGCAATCGCGTGACCTGCGAAAGTGGTCTAATAATTTTTAGTATAGTTTAGTTGTTTTGCTCGAGGACGAGCAAAAGATAGGTATGGGGGTGTGATTGGTCGCTAATATTGCATATTTAATATCATATGTCCATACTTGTTATAGAATAAAAGCCTGCATTGTCCTAATTAATTGTTTAATTTATTTGCAGGCCCAATCTTTAAGGAGATGAACAGAAATGAGACCAAAGCCCACCAAAATTCTGAATTAAATCAGAATTAATTCGCACCAAGTAAATCAGGGCAAAATCAAGAGGTGGAAAACCGGTTGAGAAGAATCCTCTCAGAATCGATCGGTTAAAGCCAAGAATCCAAGGCCATTTCGTCAGAATCTGGGACTCAAACGAAGAAACTAACAAAGGATAAAGTCAGAAGATAATCTCAAGATGACCTACCAACAGGGTGTGGCCATCTGGCCACACCCTGGCCGCGGAAACGCGACAAAAGCCGCGTTTCTGCGGCTTTGTTGGGAGTTAGGGGGAGCGTTTGCTCCCCCGACCTCCCCGGGATCCTATAGATTGGGTTTTGTGCCTATAAAAGGCCTGTACTTGCGCTGAAAAAGGACGCCAATGTAGAGTTAGGATTTAGACTAGTTTTCCATTTCTTAGTTTAGGTTTTTTATTTTTCTTTTTCATGTAATTGTAATTTTCATGATGTAAATAAGAGGAGATCAGACTTTCATCGAAGAACAAGAATGAAGCTGGAGCTATAGTGACAATGGTGTAAGGTTTTCTTCTTTTCTTTGATTGTTATGAAATCGAATCTTTGTTCTTTCTTTGTATGTACTTCTTTTTAGTTTTCTTCGTCTTCTTCTTTTCTACTTTACTCTTCTTTTGGTACAAATTATCTTCCAAGTGAGTCTAAAAGCATCGAAAGAGCCTTGCCTTTGCGAGTGCCACCGATAGCTCATGACGATGGAATTGTGAGTCTCTCTGTATCATTTCATACTTGAAGTAGTCTTGATGATGTAATGTGGAAGAGACCAATACTCTAATCTTATGGGCTATGCGCTGAATGCCTCCACTTCAAGGTAAAATCGTCGCTGAAGACTCAAGGTAAGCTTTTGTTGAAAAGAAGGTGAGTAATTATTTGTATTTCTTTCTTTTCTTTCTTAGTTTAGATCACCAACCACTTCCTCCAACTCATTCTTTTTTGACTCATTGTACATAGTCGCTTTTCATCGTTTTCTGATTTTTTTCATCTCTTCATCTCTCACTTTCTTTCTAACTTTAACAACTTTCTTTTCCATTTTGTTAACTTAAAAACAGAGAAGAACCATCGTTTTGTTTTATTAAAGATTTCAATACAAGAAACGTAAAGCTTCCATCGCAAACCCTCCTTGTGGATCACGACCCGCATAGCCACTTGCTATAGCGGAAGAATTGAGAACTTGCACATTTTTATTATAAGTTCTGAAATTTCGTATTTTTTTGTGCAGGTTTAGCCTCAATCAGCTCCTTTTATGATGTTTCACGGGGCTTGTACCGACAACCGATCAAAAACTGATCGTCGGCCTAGAGAAGTGGCGAAGATTGGCCCTAGCCGGCAATGGACCGAGTGGAGTGTCACCAACTGACATCCCACTTGTTGACAACAAGGGGAAGTAGTTCAGAAAGATTCCGACTTCCGTTTGTTTGTCAAGAATTCCCACAAGTCAGACCCAGTTGGACCTAAACGATCCAATGTAGAGGCTCTTTTGGATCGCGCATAGGACGATGTCCTGCTCCTTTTATCCCCGCAGAGGGGATTAGCACTGAATAGAGCTTCAGCTCTAGCTTCGCGGCTAAGAACCTTGGAAACGCCGCTGGGCGCTGAAGCTGCATAAGCAACGTTATCAGCACTTAGGGACAATCCCTTAGCTCCGCCGCAACGTGTGAGCTTAGTGCTTGATGAACTGGAGAGCGGAGAACGCTGTGGTGCTTTATCCGCTATGCTGCTGCGAAGGCGATTAGCCTTAGATAGTGCTTCGGTTCTAACCTCGCGGCTAAAAGCTTTGGAAACGCCCTGGGGTGGGAGCTGCATAAGCAACGCTATCAGCACTTAGGAACAATCCCTTAACTCCGCTGCGAAGAGCGAATGAAGCATGTTGTTGTGCTTTGACTTGGGGTAAGCGGCTATGAACGCCGCGCGTACGCTGTGGTACAGTAGCTTCGCTCGTGAGAACGAGGCTGACGCGAGGTACTACTGATCTCGAATTGGGCGAAGGCACTGTCGCCCTTGTATCTTCGCGGCTAGCAGCATTGTTGGAGCAGGCAGGCATCTTGCCTTTTTCTTCGCGCGGGAGACGCACTTCTAGCGTAGCTACACCTGAGACTTTGCCCAGAGCCTTCTGTTTTGGCCTCCACATCTGCTTTGAAAAGGGAGACTTAGGTTCGCAAGGAACCTGACTAGCCACACACGAGGCTGAGGGGTGTTGGTAGAATTCTGCTCCTGGTTTCTGTTCTGAAACCTTGGTCATGGAGACCTTTCTATGCTTCCGTGTATGAAGCATTAGACCACCCCAGAGAGAAGTTCTTCAAATTTTTCCTGGTCGAAGTGGACAACCAGGTTCTTTAAAATGTTAGACTTGGACTGCGGGCGTGCTTCCTTGTTGCGCTAGAGAACCGCAGTAGGCTCGCAGAGAGCCTTATCTGTCTCCGCGACTTGCATTGAAGATTTAGCCAGAGAGGCTCTGGCTGCACCGGCTTTCCCGAATTCAGAGATAGACCCGAAGGTCTGTTCATTGCATTGCGACACTTGATTCTCAGCAGTGGAGAATTCGATCCCCAGCGGAGTCGCCATCTTGTTTTTCATTGATTTTGCAAAAGGGAAAAACTTACAATAAAAGAGTTGAGGAGCTAAATTACAAGTATTCTGAAAGATTACAAGTAGATCTCCTCAGAGATTCTGGAGAAGTGTCCGATAGGAGTCTGATCAGCGCGCGACCACTTTGTCCCTTTGACGATGCGAGCGATGAGATTCCCTTCTCGCCTGGTTCGGGGAATCAGAGAACAGAAGGTTGGTAGAGCCCTCTTACTACTTCTCAAAACCTGCCTTCACTTAGGAATTCCTTCTCGCCTGGTTCTGGAGATTCCTTGAGAAGAAGGGATTAGGGTGTCAGCACCCTGATTAGAGAAGTAATTCTCTAAAAGTCTCTGAATTCTTGTGCGCACGGTGCGTTGTGAAGAAGTCTCTGCTTGTGGAGTCCTCTCTCTCTTTCAGAAGTCGTCCTCTCTTGCGCCTGTGCGTGGTCTCTACTTCTGGAGCTCTTCTCTCCTTGTGCCCCTGGTGGACTATTTATAGGGAGAGCAGGGGTATAATTGTCCCTTGAAAATATGGAAACAGATTGAATCAAATCTATTTAAATCTAGAAAGTAGCCTTGCTGCGAGGCTAGGATCAGCTTCTGCGAAGCTAAAAATGGCAGGTCAGTTGATCCTCTTGATCTGTTTTGATCCTTTCCATATCGTTGGAGGATTTCCCCTGATCTTCTTACTCGTTTTAGAAGAGTCAAGAAATTGTGGCAATCAACTGCCAAATTTGATCTCAGATTTGATCTTGATCCGGAGATTTGATTGGTCAAAGGTTGACCATAGCAGACCAGCAGCGGCGCTGCCCGCTTTGAACTCACAGCAGAGCTGGAGGCAGTATCTGGCGAAGTCAGAAGAAAGCTCTTCGGCGGAGCTAGATGTCGTCTGTGGCGAAGCTACCACATACCCTTCTGTGCAGTTGCGTGTGGCTTCAGGCGGGGCTAACTCTCTCTGCGGAGTTGCGCTTCAGCAGTTCAGGCGAAGCTATAAGTTAGCTTCCTGGCGGAGCTTTGAATGGCTTCAAGGCGAAGTTGGATGATCTTATCCCCTCAGGCGAGGCTATCCCTTTGGGCTCATGTAATGCTAAGTGCTAGCACTTAGACCTGCTGAGGTCAGTTTAGAGGCAATCCGGGCTTACTGTCTGCTTGATGGATCAGTGGAGTCCAGGTTACTTCCTTGTCCCTCGGAGATGGGTGAAAACTGGTCGTTAGCTTGTCTGTCACTTGTCTTTTGTAAATGTCAACAAGTTTAGACATTGTTCGGGCCAGTAAGAATCTTGTCTTTTTTAAGTGTCAACAATTTAGTTTCAGCTATTTGATCAAGATATTAGTAGGTGATTAGTTTCAACAAAGGTGTTTTGGAGCTTTCACATGGTGATTCAAGAGCTCGAGCGTCAAGTTCACACCTAGCACTCGGTTAGGTCAAGCTCGGTGGATTACGTTTGGATCGAGTTGACTTGGAGACGGTGTTCTACAAGAAGACATCGGTTTGTTTTAGTATAGATTGTTTAGATCTCATTGTAAAGATTAGATTATGTGATATGCTCAAGTTCACTATACACACATACTTGTTTTAAGTTTATTGGTTTTTGGTTTTCAGTTTAACCAATATTGGATTTCATGTCAAAAACATAGATATAAATCTTTATATGTATATTAGATTCTATTCATATACAACATGCTTAAAAGTTGTTTCAATATCATGTTTTTGTACTTACATGAGTTTAGGAGAAATCGGATTTCCATTTCAAAAATCCTAGTTTCAGAAAATACGAATTTTGGCTTAATGCAAATTTTTTATCACACAAAAATGGTTCTAATTGATTAAAATATATGTTGAATATTTGTCACACATATTTGTATTTCAAAAATATAATAAGAACTAATTTTTTTGAAATTTATGTGATTTTATGGGATTTAATTAAAGATAAAACATCAAGTTTTTAAATCCTATATTAGGCTAGACTGGCTGTCTGCCGGTCGACCGGGCCGGTCGACCGTAGCAGAAGTCGGTTGACCGGTCCGGTCGACCGACGTGCACAGGACGTGCACGCAGCCAGGGCTAGTGGGCCGGTCGACCGGGCGATCGATCGTCCAGAGAGCTCTGCTCTCTGGAAATGGCCCCGACCGGCTGGTCGACCGGCAGAGAGCTCTGCTCTCTGTATCCAGTCTCGGTCAACCGGCCCAGTTGACCGAAGGCACAATGACCGAAGGCAGTTGGGGCCGGTCGACATGGCGGTCGACTGGAAGGGCAAATCTGCCTTTTCCAGCTGCCAACGGGCAAATTGTTTTGGGGCTATATATACCCCATCTCTTGTCTAGTTTTAAACAAGTTTTAGAGAGCAAATTTTTCACCTTTACAAGTGTTTAACAGCAAGTTTTCAAAAGAATTTT
The DNA here is from genome assembly GCA_038442645.1 of Agave tequilana. Lineage (NCBI taxonomy): Eukaryota > Viridiplantae > Streptophyta > Magnoliopsida > Asparagales > Asparagaceae > Agave > Agave tequilana. The sequence continues at coordinate 26,704 of JAVJIF010018978.1, forward strand.
TGGGTTTAAAAGATCATTCTTTATTTGTTTTCAAGGGTTGAAAAAATCAAAGAAAAATAGAATATTTGGGATATTTGTTTTGTTCTTCATTTCTATCAAATTCTAATTGTTTTCTCAAGTATTTTTCTTTATTATTTGATTTTCAAACACCTTGATTTTCTCACACTTGAGCTTATCTATCTATCCTATCTATAGAATCTTTGGTTTGTGAGAAAGAATTGGTTTGTGGTTGAGAGATACCACCAAGTTGTAACCTTCCATACTTTGTGATATCCCTCTAGTGAGAGGTGATTGTGTTGATATCCCTCTAGTGAGAGGTGATTGTGGAAGTGCTGTTTGTATCCCTCTAATGAGAGGTGGAGATTGAGTTAGAATCCCTCAAGTGTGAGGTGATTGTGTTTGTATGGCTTTGAGCCTAATCCCTCTAGTGAGAGGTGGATTGTTTTTTGGCTGAGTGCCTAGACCCTCTAGTGAGAGGTGGTTGTTTGGCTTTGTGACTATCCCTCATTTGTGAGGTTGATATTGTGTTGGTTTGTGCCTTGCCTCTAGTGAGAGGTTGTAATTGTTGGAGAGAGAAGTTGTGTACTCTCAAATTGTATTTACCCAAATCCTCAGCGGAGGTTCCCTGTATGGGAAGTCCTGTGTGGACGAGTTAGTGGAAATCCTTCTGTGTGAAGGCGGGGACGTAGAGCTGTGTGCTCGAACCTCAAAACATATCTCAGTGTTTGCGTTTGATCCACTTTCTTTAACTCTCTCTCTCTTTCTTTGTGTATTACATCTTATTGTCATATCATATATACATGCTTGGTTTGATTATGTGCCCATACTTGTGTTTAACCAAGAGAGCTTCATATAGCACCTCAACTCTTATTTAGAGGAATTAAGAGGAGTTAGTCCAGAGCCCTTCACCAGGAATTCGGCTACACTCTTTGGTTACACTAAAAGTGTGTTGCAATTAGTTTTTAAATTCCGTATTATTTATCATAGATTAGCCTTACACCTATTCACGCCCCTCTAGGTGTACTTTCACTATAACTACATGAGTTAATCATCATCAAAACTAGAGCGATGAGCCTTTGGGACAACAGATACGTCTGTGCATGTCGTGCACACCGGTCGACCGGTCCCTTCTCCGATCGACCGGGCGGTCGACCGAGGTTCTGTCTTGCCCTGCTGCAAGCTCCGTTCTTGCTCCCTTTGACTTTCGGTCTCTGTGCTATCTTCCTCTGTCTCTTTTATCTCCTTTCTCCCTACAATTCTCCACCTCGGTGAAGATTTTTCAAATCTGAGCCGAACTCCAATGGACACCTGGCGAAATCGACACACGATCTCAGCTTGAGCGCTCCGAACGAAATCGACACACAATCTCGATTTGGCCAACAGACGAAACCTGTTCCTTCAAACAAATCGCCATTATACGTACAATTGATTTTCACTGATCTCACCAGATCCAAATTGAGTTTGTTATTGCCACATGTAACTCTCGCCAGACTCCAATATCAATTGTCAGCTTCCAACTTCAGCTCAGCTATCCAAACGGAATGCACCATACATGTGTTCTCAGCACTTCACCTGAAGAGAAATACCATACAAGCCGACCAACGAACGTGTCTCCAACTCAGCAACTTAATGGAAACTATATTCCAATTAACCTCAAGAAGAATCTATTATGAGCCAACACTGACTCTCCAACTGACTGGCTCTCTCCAGTCTACATGTCTTCGAGATGATCCAACCAAATCTGAGTAGAGCCCACCAAACACCATCATCGTCTTCAACAAACTGGATGCACACCCCTTTATGCAAGCTTAACTATCTTCTCATCAGAAGATCAATTGTTCATCGAGAACACAATGCTTCACCTCTACGTGAAGTCCAACTTTTCACCTCTACGTAAAGTCCCAATCCAGGTTCTCGAGAACCCAAAATACACCATATAGCTTCATACGGGTTGCATCACCAAATGGTTGTGCCTTTACGGCTGCCTACGTACCTTGCCCAAGGGATCAAGCCTACCGTAGTTCATTAAATTGAGCTCCATCAAGCTCAAGGACCTGTAACTGAATCTTCAGCAGCGAACCGACCTGGCTGAGTCATATGAACCTCCTCACTACCGTCATGGAGAACAACGACCCTTTAACTTGAGCTTATCGCGGTCACAAACTTGAGATTCATGCTTTTTCACCCACTTTCGTGATTTATCTTGGTTCCTATTGCTGCAAATAATTTGACATTCTCATCAATGTCTTCAACCTGTTCAGCATCAAAATTGGCTATATGATCTCCACCCGGTGTCACATCCGATGAAGTCTTTACTGATATCGAACCAACTGGAGATGGTGGAGTAGCATCAACCTCCACCCGCTGTGATACTTCCTTGGTCTTCGTCCTCTCCGCCTGCTGAGAGACGGTAGACTTCAACGCTGAAGTCTCATCAAACGTGACATGCTGACTCAATATGATCTTCTTGTTTTGGGGTCCCATAACCTGTAGCCTTTCATATCTCTCTTGACACCTAAAAACACAAACTTTTTTACTCGCGGATTCACCTTGCCATCTTTGGCACTAAAGTAGGTCGGACTTCTGAATTCCCGCAGCAAACCATGATATTAAGTAGTTTTTTCAGATCAAACTTCTAGAAGAGTTTTACGTCCTATCACATTCGATGACAATCCATTTATGAGATGGCTAGTATACACAATCGCCTCAGCCCAAAATGATTTGTCTAATCATGTATTAGACAACAACCATTGAGCTGTCTCCAGCAAGGAACAATTTATCTCCTTAGCCAACCTATATATTCCTTCTGTAAAGTGAGTACCAATACCAGTGTTCTGGCCAAATCGTAGGAATTGGTTCCTGTATAACGATTTGTCTAATCATGCATTAGACAACAACCACTGAGCCATCTCCAGCAAGGAACGGTTTATCTCCTTAGCCAACTCATATATTCTTTCTGTGAAGTGAGTACCAATACCAATGTTCTGGCCAAATCATAGGAATTGGTTCCTGTATCTTTCAGCATTATCAATTTGTAGCTCCTTAATCTTCCTACCAGTCTGCTTCTCCATTATTTCCTTCCACTTCACCAATATATCTAGTCTTTCACACCTTTGTCTCATGAGATATATCCAATAATGCCTAGATAATTATCAATAAAAGAGACAAAGTACCTTTGACCTCCAAGCGATGCAGTCTTAACAGGTACCCAAACACTTACGTGAACACAATCAAGAAGACCTTCAAAGTGGTGACTACTGGTGCTAACTTTCACCTTCTTCTTGTCCAAAATGTCGTGTTCACCCAATTTCAAATTGCAAGTAGTAGCACCTTCCAATGATCCCTTCTTTGCTGGAGCTTGCAAAGACCTTTCACCTCCTTGTATGACCCTCATCTGTCAGATCTGTGTGCAACCAATATATGAAGAACTAGAAGTCTTCATCTGACCTGTAACTGTACTATCCTTCAAGTAGTAGAGATTATTTTGGAGGACGCCCTTCATAACCACCATTGAGCCTTTGGTCATCTTGAGAACACCATATCGTATAGATACCATAAGACCCAACGTTTTTAAAGCGCCAACTGAGATAAGATTCCTTTTGAGATAAGGTATATACCTCATCTCCTTCAATTCTCGTACTATCCCATCATCCATCTTGATACAGACTGTACCTCTCCCTTCTACATTACATGGATTATCATCACCCATCACAATTGAACATCCATCTAGCTTCTCAAAACTAAAAAATTAATCCCTGTTCGGGCACACATGATAGGTAGCTCCAGTATCTAAGATCCACTCAGACTTATCTGAGAAACCAACAGTAGGAGTAATAACAAAGAAAGAGAATACTGATGAGTCTGAATCCGATCCATCCGCCAGTGAAGTACTGGCATGAGTACTGACCACCTATGCGAGATTTACTTCGGTCATCAATTCCTTCTTCTTACATTTGGTCTTCGGACAGTCAACCTTCCAGTGCCCTAGCTTTTTGCATAAGGCACACTGGTTCCTCTTCAGATCTCTGAAGCCTGATCTGGACTTCAATCTTTTCTGATCACTTCTGCCCTTCCGATTGGGACTCCTGCCTCTTACCGCCAATGCCTTTACTGTTGTGCTCCCAGAAGAAGACAATTTATCATGCATCCTTACTTCATAATTCACAAGAGCAGCAGACACCTCACTGTAGTTAAGGAATTTTCTTTCATTGATCAATGTAAGAGTAAAGGTCTCATACTCTTCATCATGAAGAGAATTCAATAGAATTGCCACCTTATCTTCTTTATCGATCTCTACATCCACATTAAGCAGGTCTGTCAGAAGTTTTGTGTAGCTATTCATGTGTTCGTCAATAAAATATTTGAAAAGCACACCTAGAGGGGGGGTGAATAGGTGTACTTGCTAATCTAGAAACTAAATGCGCTAAATGCGGAAGCTAATGCAAATTTTGCAACACACTTAATACAACACACAAGTGTAGCCGAATTCCCCGTGAAGGGCTCTGGACTAACTCCTCTTGATTCCCTTGAATGGGTTGAGGTGCTATGTGAAGCTCTTGTGGTTAAGTATAAATGAGGCACACACACAATCAAGCCAAGCATATAAAGATGAGCAATATGAAAGATGCAAGACAATACAAGCAATATATGATATGAATGAAGTATGATGCTTTGCGCAAATGTAAAGAGAGGGAGAGAGTTGAGAGACAAGTGGATCAAACGCTAACAACAAGATATGTTTCGAGGTTCGAGCACCTAGCTCTACATCCCGCCTACACCACCGTGTAGGATTTCCAATCCACTATCTCCCACCGAGGGAACCTCTACCGAAGAGGATTTGTTACAACACAAGGAGTACCAAACTCCTCTCTCAATACAAACACCACCTCACACAAGAGAGGTAGGCCCTTAGCCAAACAACAACCAACGCCTCTACCAAAGAGGGTTACAACCAATCTCCACCTCTCACTAGAGGGAGCAAACCACAAGCCTCAACCTCTACCAAAGAGGGAGCAAACCAAACCTCAACCTCTACCAAAGAGGGAGCACCCAACAATGAAAAGGGTTTACAACTTGGTGGTATCTTTCAACCACAAACAATCTCTCTTTCTTTTCTCTTTTCCACAAAACAAGATCCTAATAGAATAGGATAGAAGATAGCTCAAGTGTGGAAATCAAGGTGTTTTTGGAAACAAGCAACAAAGAAAAACTACTTGGGAAATGTCTTGTAAATGATAGAAAATGAAAACCAATACAATATCCCAAAACCTAGTTCTCTTTGATTTTTCAAAAACCAAAACAATAAAGATGAAATCTTTTAGCACAAAAACTATTTTGAAAACTTGTTTAAACACTAAAGAAACACTAAAATTTTTCTTCTTGAAAATCTTGTCAAAACAGCCCAAGAGTTGGGGTATTTATAGCCCCAAAACAAAACTAGCCGTTAAGCTGATGTGGCAGCCTGACAGGCTTGGCGGTCGGCCGCCCGGTCGACCGCCAACGGTCAAAAATGTGACCATTGGGCAAACCCGGTCGACCGCCCGGTCGACCCAAATAAACAGAGAGCAAAGCTCTCAGACCCGGTCGACCCGGACAGTCGACCGAGCTTGTGTCTGCCAGACGTGCACAAGTCTATGCACGTCGGTAGACCTCACGGGTCGACCGGCCCTTGGTGCGGTCGACCCATACGGTCGACCGACCTGGTCTGTCAGCACAAACCTAGGTCAGAAACACTGGGTAAAATATTTTATAAAAATCTTTTATCTCTTTTAAAATTCCATAAAACTTGTTTTAACATTTTGTATTGAAACACAAACTTGTGATAAAAATTTCAAGACATATATCAACATATTCAAATCATTTTTGTGTCTTGCAAATTTTATCAAAAACCAACACTTGTATTTTATCAAACTTGAATTTTTCAATACATGAATAAGATAGTCAAAATAAGTTTGTATAGGAAGTCTAAGCATGTATGTATAACTAGAATACATCTACTATACATATAAACCATGTAAACTTGTTTTGATCAATCTATTCATGAAAACACATATCGGTTAAACTAAAAACCAAAAAACCAATATCCAAACATAAAACTTGTGTGTGTTGTGCACTTGAGCATATCAACTATTCATATCTTTACAAATGGATCTAAAACACACTAAACTAAACTAAGATACCTAAGTCTTCTTAACGATCTTCCATCTTCAAGTAGACCCGATCCAAAACTCCATCCATGGGCTAGGCAATGTGTGATCTTGAAGCTTGAGCCCTGGAATCACCATGAAAAGCTTCTAAACTCCTTGTTGAAGCTAATCACCAACTAATATCTTGGTTAATGATCTAAAACTTAAAATCACAAGATTATTAGTAAACATAACTACATGAGTTAATCATCATCAAAACTAGGGTGGAAGGCCTTTGGGCCAACAATATTCTCTCTTCATCTGAAAACAATAAAGCTTGCTCTTCAATTGCAACCGTGATTCGACGCTTTTAGTCAGATACCTTTTCTCCAGGATCTCCTACAGCTGCCTCGCAGATGTTTCATGCAACACATGATACTTGATGTCTTGTATCAGACAAGACCTGATCAAGTCACACGCCGTTCGGTTCATCTTGTCCCAATCTTCTTCAGTAATTGAATTGTGCTTCTTCTCCAACCGTAGAGTGCCTTCGAGATTTGATGTCGTCAGTGCATCCATCACCTCACATCTCCACATACCAAAGTTGTTCCTGCCGTCGAACTTCACCACATCAATCCTCAACGGATGTGGATTCACGAAAGATGTACCATCTCCATACATCTTTTCAACTGATTTCTCAAAGCAATGTGAAAGCAAACAGAGTTAGATAAAACAAACTAGATAAAGATAGGATCTTTACCTCCACATGAAACCCTCGAAGAGTTTCCGAAGCAATCTACTCCTCCGAATTGATTCCTCGAGCAATCCACACGCTGTTTTGAGATCGACACATGATCCCACAAACAATCCCAATGCTGTTTCGAGATCGACACGCGATCTCTGCCAGACAGCAACTTAAGGCATTCAAACATGTGGTATTGCATTGTAAATTAGACATATCAATCATGTATACATTATTTTCACGAAATCCGAAAAGTATACATGCATTAGTTTGTCTATCAAATACATTGCTATCAAATACATTGCAAGCTAAGTCATCAAAAATCACTTTAAAATCTTTATCACAAAGTTGACTAATACTCAAGAGATTATGCTTGAGGCCATCACTAAAATAATATTTTCAATCAATGAAGATGAACCAAGTTTAATGTTACCTATACCAACAATCTTTCCTTTGGAGTCATCTCCGAAGGTGATGGTGCCACCTTCATGGTATCTTGATATGGTTACAAAGTTGTTGATATCCCATGTCATGTGCCTTGAGAAATCACTATCAACATACTACCGCTCCCTACGTCATGGAGCCTTGGAGTGTACCTACATTATGTAACATATTTGTTGATTTTGGTACTCAAATTTTCTTGGGTCCTTTAATGTTAGCATTACAAACCCAAATATGATTGTTAGAGACATTTATTCTATCAAAATAAAAATTTAGCCAAGTGACCTTTTCGGCCACAATAAGTAATGGATAAATTTTACCATAAATGAAGGTATGATGAGTGTGTAGAGCGTGAACATGTTTGGTTTGTGTTGAGTGTTTAGCATGATGTGTGTGCATATGTTGTGATTTATGAGTATGAGTGTGTATAACATGAGTTTGTTTCTTTGGGTGTGTTTCTTAGGAAACATAGCCTCCAAATCTAGCTTTGTCAAATTCACATTTTTTTTAATACTTCTCCTAAAGAGTTAATTTTATTTTTTAGGATAGAAATCTCATCTTTATCTATTAGTAGAAATTTAGGTTTACATGAAATCTTATAAGCATCAAAATCTTTTTGGGTAGATGTGAGATTTGAAAACAAATCATCCTTTTCTTTTGTGAATATGATAATTTTGTTGTTGAGAGTTTCATTTTTCTTTTTCATTTTTAAATATTTCTTTTTAAGAAAATCATAATTGTGAGATAATTCTTCAAAAGCTTCTCCTAATTCATCCATGGATAATTCACAATTGTCAAGAGAAGATTCGGAGGTTATCTTATTAGTGTTATCATTTATCATGAAACACATGTGAGTCGTGTCAACTTCTTCATCGGATTCACTCTCCGAGTCCCATGTAGCTTTTAGGGCCTTCTTTTTGTAGGGCTTCTTGGAGATAGAGGGTTCTCCGAACACTCCGCAACAATGTGAACCAGCTTCCCGCAATAGAAGCAAATAATCTTCTTTTCTTCCTTTTCTTGCCATCTTCTTTTATTATTGAATTTTACTTTGTTGTACATTCTCCTAACATTCTTCAGAAGAAGGGAGAGTTCTTCATCATCTTCTTCTTCATCATCTTCATAGGAGAAAGTGGAAGAGATTTTGAAAGCGACTATTTTCTTCTTTTAAGGAACCATCTCTTCTCTAGCCTTCCTTTTCATCTCATGGGTCTTAAGGTTGCCTATAAGATTAATGAGTTCCATTTTCTCCTTGTCATTTAGCTCCTTCAAGGTTGTAACCTTGACTTCACATGAGGGTGGGAGAGCACAAATGATCTTTCTCACCTTTTGATCGTTGTCAATGCCGTCACCTAAAGAAGTAAGACCGTTAGTTATTTTTGTAAATTTTGTTACCATGTCATCAATGGTGTCATTGTCATGCATGGTGAAGTTTTCGTATTGGGAACATAAGAGGTCAATTTTTTCCCTGTTAACTTGTGATGTTCCTTCATGAGTGACTAAAAAGTGAGTCCAAATCTCGTACGCGGATTTGCAATGTATGACTCTAACAATGTCATCATCATTTAAAACTTGAAGTAAGGCATAGTGTACCCTAACATTTGCATCAAACTCTTTCGTAGCAATGTCGGACCAAGTGTCCTCATTACCAAGGGGTGTACTAAAGAGTTTAATCACCGTTTTTACAACCCGGCTTCCTAAGGATTGCAAATATACGGTCATCTTAACCTTCCATATGGGAAAGTTAAGGCCATCAAACTTGATTGGGGTCTTAATACCTTCGGTCATCTTTACTGATGTGAATGAGGATGAAATATAAAAAAGATGATTAGCAATTAAGGATTTCTCTAAGGTTGTTAAACTAAGAAACTAGAGACCAAAGCTCTGATACCAATTGAAAAGCACCTAGAGGGGGTGAATAGGTGTTATGCTAATCAAATGCACTTTTAAAACTAGTTAAGATTTATTATGCAAGCGGTCACTCAAAATAAGAATTGAAGTCGAATTCCCGGTAAAGGGCTCTAAAACTTCTCCTGTTTGATTCCTCTAGATAATGAGTTGAGGTGCTTAATTGCTTCCTTATTGATATGAGTATAGACCGAAAATGCAAGAAGATGGAATGAAAGCTATAATGAAAATCAAGACAAATAATATCACAAGTATATAAATGTAAAGCAATAAGGAGTAAGATAAAATCAAACACAAACACAAGAGAATTTGTTTCGAGATTCGAGCCACTGCTCTACGTCCCCGCCTTCACCACTGTGAAGAATTTTCACTATATCCACTAACAGAACTTCCACAAAGGAACTTTACACCAAAGGGATTACAACTTGGTCTACTCAAAATTGGAGTACTCAACTTCAACAACTCTATCCTCCACACAAGAGGAACCACAAGCCAATAAATTATAAGGCACTTATGATCTAGCAAGACCACAAGCACTCTCTTACAACTTCTTATAGAGTGAAATATGAATTGAGGCTCAAGAAGCTAAGTGAGAGAAGAAATTCAGTTAAAGAGATTTAGAAGACTCAAAATCAACTGAAAAAGCTTTGAAAAAGGAAGAACTTTGAAATAGAAAGTTATAAAACATTTCTCTCTTGAAAACTCTTGAAAACTTAGATATTTTTCTTATTGAAAATCAAAACATATGACATCGATTTATAGGCAAAGGATAAATAACATTCATAATGATGCCAGGTCATTTGGGGTGAGTTTGACCACTTGGAAATAAAAAATGACCGTTGGAACCCATAAAAAACAAACAAATTCAAAAACTAGCCGTTATGGCGATCTAGACGCTTGCTGTTCGACCAGCATGTCAGCCAGAAAAGAGCCATTGGCTCCGATCGACCGCCCGATCAACCGCTGGTTATTTTAAAAAGGAATTTTTGAACTGTCGATCGACCGTCCCGGTCGACTGCCCCAAACAGAGAGCAAGGCACATTCAGTCGGTCGACCGCAGGGGTTGACGGTTGACCGACAAACGTGCACAAACATGCACACCCTTGGGAAAAAGCTCGGTCCACCGGCTGGTCGACTGTTTTGGCTTGTAATAGCAATGGTCGACCGACCGGTCGACCGTTCTGGCCCGAAATAGTGTAAAAACAGATTTTTGAACTTTAAACAATTTTTAAAATATTTTATGTTGGTTTGAGGGTTGTGTAGCATAGTATAGGGGAGAAAATACATGTTCTAAACTTGATATAAAAATTTGAAAAATTATGAAATATATATTAATACCAAACATGCAACAAAATCAATACTACATAAAACTTGTATATTTGAAAACGTGTATTTTTTGTGTGTAACTTCTTGAGCACTTCTATCATATTCCACTTTTTAACATAATAAAATCTTACAAGAGTCTAGGTGACTATAAGATTTTCAATCGGGCTTCTCTATTTATATCGTTTGAGTGTACTGAGTTCTGATCTCGTATTTGAGTCTTCTTGAGTCTACAATACTTCCTTTTTAGGAAAAAACTCCTTGAATCCTTAGAACCATGAAATAATCTTAACCACTTGAACTTGATTAGTATAAATAACCACATATGTTTTGTTATCATCAAAATCATAAAACCGGGTGATTGTAATCTTGGGCCGACAATTATGTTTTTAAAAAATCATCTCCTAAAATACAAAATTTAAAATACCAGAAATTTAGAAAATTATAGATTAAATCCAACTATATTAGTTTGATTGATTGAATATCTCTGTCCCTAATAATCTTATATATGTACCTGATATTTTTTAAGAAACCATCAATGTGTATCCTGGTGTGCTCTGCTTTAAAGTGGGGACCTAATTTCTAATTTGAGTGATGTTACTCAGGCCGTGGGTTAATAATTTATAAACTCAGGTGACATTCGGACTTGACTAGGGCCTGTTTGGATTTTTGGAAGTGAGGGAAGAAATAAGAGGGGGATCAACAAAAATGAAGAAAGAAAGAGCCTCTTCCTTCTTCCCCTTCTCTTTTGTTTGTTTGGGCAAAATTAGAAGAAGGAACCAAAGAAAACCCAAAAATTAATTTAAAACCCCAAAATCATCACTTTCCTCTGCTATATCCTCGCCGCCACTCCTTCCCTCCCTCGATCCCGCCCTCTCCCCCTCCGCCACCTTCCTCTTCATCAATTTCTACGACGTCATGCTCTGTGTCATCCTAACCATCATCCTCTGTGACGTCGACCTCTGTCCTCTGCTCCGTAAACCTCTGGGATGTCCTCTGTGACGTTATCCTATGTGTCGTCCTTTACGACATCAACTCACTACTTTCGGCCGTCTATTTTGTGCCATTTGATGGATTAGCAAAATGTATTCAAAACACTTAATTTTTGTTTTATAGATATATGAAATAATATAGATCAACTTCAACAAAGTGGATCTTGTATTCGAATGTCGGATGATTGTATTTGAGTTGAAAGGATACGGGTTCAAATCCTTTCGGAAAGATACAAGTCTATATGTGTGTGTGTGTGTGTGTGTGTGTATATGTGTGTGTGTGTGTGTGTGCGCGCGTGTGTGTGTACACACACATATGCGCGCGCGCACGCGCGCACACATATATATGGGTAAAGTGTTCCTAGTAGATTATAATCTAAGGTGGTGACTTAAAACTCCAACATCTTGATTTTTTTCACGATCCGATTGCACACTATCATCTTTAAATTTTAAGATGTACACATATAAAAAATCAAATGATTTGAAATTCGTTCACTCATTGATTTAATCGTTCTATTGTGTTCTACTGTTAAAAACCGTTAATGTTTGAACCAAAGAAAATATAGTAAACAAAATGTCACGCCCCGCTTCCCAAAATACGCGGAAACGGAGTCGCGACGAGAGTCGGCGACGTATATACGCGAGAAAATACCCCACGTATATACGCTAAGCCTAAGAGTAACCTGAACAAGTTATAAATCTCTACCATAAATCAAAATCACTGCAATAATACATATAAAGTCTAACACAATGATAGCATATGAATAAGAATAAGAAATGTGACAGGATGCGATATATGAATAAAAGAGTAGGGATACCGATAATCAAAGGGAGAGACTCCAGCTCCTCAAGGTAACTTCATAAAATTGTTTAAAACCTACTTGGATGGATTTCTCCTTCGTCTGCTCCTCAATCTCCAACTGCTCCCCAACCTCCAAGCGGTTCTTCCGTCACGATCACGATCAGTCCAGAACGGTGAAGGGATGAGGAGGAATGATGGATTAAGGCTTCTTTCTAAAACTATCCCTCTTTTTTTTTTGTTTCTGTCGCAAAGAAACAGAATAAAAGATACGGTAATATATTAGGATAGAATCTTTTAGGTTAGGATTTTAGGGATCAGTTGGTTAGGATAAAATCTAGGTTGTTAAGATAAAAGATCCTGAAATATCTCTTGAGATCTTTCAGTTAGAAATTTGAATTTTAAATTTTTACTTTGGGTTATTTAAAATAATTTAGCTCTCCTTTTTACAACACGCCAATGTGGCATCATGGTTTAGGCATTAGGATTTGTTACAAAGGAACGGAGTTCAAAATTTGGAATAAACAATTTAAGCACATAATTATATTTCATTATTATTACTATATTTTGTTTAACCTATTTATTTATTTTATTTTACTTTATTTTTGGATATGAGTAAATGGGTTATGGTTTATTAAATAATTGGATTATGGGTTGGACAAGAAGATCATTTAGGAATAATACCAACAGTAACATAATAATAATAATAATGCTAATCATAGGGTATAAATATAATACATACATATACTAGTATAAATATAAATCAAAAACATATACACTTAATATGTATGCACATATATTTATACACCTGTATAAAATATATTAATCAACGATAGAAATTAAATCTAAATAAAATTAATAAAAGTAGAAATACAGTATTATTAATTAGGGATATTACACAAAATCCAAGTCACGTGATTTTTTATATGTATACATCTTAGTTTATGAAGATAATAATGCGATCAGATCGTGAAAAACAATCGAGATGAAAGTTTAAGCCGCCTCCTTAGATTACTATGGAGCCTACTAGGAACACCTCTCTCTGTGGTGGGGAGGGGGGGAGATTGTGACTTGTGTCATTTCGGAAAGATTCAAGGATTCGATATCCGAATGCAAGATCCACTCTGCTGAAGTTGATCTACATTATTTCAAGTAATTAAAATCAAAAAACACGTGTTTTGAATACTTTTTGCTCAACCATCAACTAAGCACAAAATGGATGGCCAAAAATAGCATATTGCTTAGACCTAAGTTTTTAGACATATAAATTTTCAATCCGACCATTTCATCATGATATAAAACACTTGAAAACTCTCACAAACCAATTTTTGTTAGTTTTAAATATTCTACACCATTAAATTAACCAATTAACTATTTCGGCCGTCCATTTTGCATCTACTTGACGGATGAGGAAAAAAAATTCAAAATATATGATTTTTGATTTTTAATTACTTAAAATATGTAGATCAGCTTCAACGGAGTGGCACTTGTATTTGGATGTCGTATGATTGTATTTGAGTGAGAAGAATTCGACTTCGAAACTTTTCGGAATGACACAACTCTATATATATATATATATATATATATATATATATATATATATATATATATATATATATATATATATATATATATATATATATCATAAATTAGAAATGACCTTCTTCTCAAAACATAAATTTGACATGACCCTTTCCCAACCCCTCGCTTGATTAGTTTTGACCCTTAATCAATTTTTGTGACTAAAAGAGCTTCTAGATTACGTAATAAAGGCTAACCATATGCACGACTAATCTTTTAGTTCCCGGTAAACAAAAGGAGGTGATAATGTAAGTCGACTTCAGAGGATGACGTGTGTTTTTTCTCTTTTAAGTAGGAGATTAAGACCCCGCTCCATAACGTAATTTCTAAACTGTTTCTCGTCACTGTCGGCAATTAAAATATATATTCAAGCAAACTTACATACGATAATATTGTGTATTATTGTGATTATTATAATGATTAAATCGCGATCAACCCTTATTGATTAGGTCACGGACTAATTCCGTTTTGCTCACCGCGTGACTCGTACACCACAGTCATCGTGGCTTGGGAGCCATTCAGCCGGTGGGGTCACGGAGTCCCACCTGGAGACTCACCAAATCAACGACTCAGATGGACGTGGTGATCACGGTGACGAAAAACACAGTGAGCAAAAAAAATTTCTTCACGGACGCTCATGTGACTTATCTTCATACCGACTTGTGCACAATATATATATATATATATATATATATATATATATATATATATATATATATATATATATTAAAGGATTCAAAGAATTATATTATTATTATTATTTTTCTTCTTTGTTTTTGTTTCATATTATGAAGAAGATCGTATTGTTACAGGCTTTACCACCGTAATACTATTACGATGGCACTTGCAGAAGAGTTTAATAATAGCGATTTTCATAACGTTTCTAAAATATTGTGTGTATTGAAAGAAGAAAAGATTGACTAAGAGAGAAAAATTAAGGCCGTTTGAATGGGACAGAGATTCTCTTTACAAATCACTTCATAAACATATTACTTTAAATTTCAGATATCACCATTAAACTCTCAATTGTTATTTGCCTTAAAAGAAAAAAAACTTAGAGATAAACAGATTGTTCATTTATTAACCTATTCTGAATGTGAGTGGCTAGTATTGAAATTGAAATGAAAAACTTTGTTGTTTTTCTTATTTTTTTTCAGACAAATAAAAAAAAACACTCCTAGACCACAACGAAGCCCCCTCACCAGCAATGATAGTATTAGTACTAATAATAATACTAAAATTCACTAAAAAAATAATAACAATAACATTTGAACGTCGAACTGTGCATCATTTACTCGGGAGTGGGTTAGCTCGTTTGAGCGAAGGGCCATTTGTTCTTTTGCAGGACGTCTACCGTCCATCAATGACCCGGCGAGGAGAGAGAAATAAAAGCACATTTTGTGAGCTCTATCACAAAACATGTTTTTTTTTCTCCCTCCCCATCAAGCAATCCATCAGCTCTGTGATGAACGACCCACAGCGCGCGAAAGACCATCATGCTCCTTCGCACACAAGGTAGCTAATCCGGCTCCAGATCTACATCTCATACTTAGATTTATTGTTAATTAAGCTCCATGCAATTTATTAGCAAGTTGCTTTAACCCCGGCTCCAGATCTACATCCGATACTTAGATTTATATTAATTAAGCCCCATGCAATTTATTAGCAAGTTGCTTAAATCGAGAGGGCGTGCTCTACCAGCAAACAAAACGTGCCTTTTTTTCTAGTCTGTAAATCCCAAACCCCCTCCTTATCCTTCCTCTCAAACTCTTATGCTCTCTTGAGCTTTTCTTCACTTGCTTTCATTCTCAAATCTCTCAACCTTCATCGTCATCGCAATGGCTGCTGCTGCCACGACAACGATGGAGGATTTGCACCCCGACATCATCGCCCGCGCCCTCCGCCACATGGACGGGCCCACCCTGGCGGCGGCCGGCTGCTCCACCGCACTCCTCCGCTCCCTCTCCTCTGACCCGCCCTCTGGCGCCACCTCTGCCTCTCCTCCTGGCCCTCCCTCCGCCACCCCCTCCTCCTCTCCCTCCTCTCCGGCGCCCACCGCACCTTCTTCTCCCAATCCTTCCCCTTTCCTGCCGACGACGACGTCGACGGGGCCTCTCCCATCGACCTCGACCGCCTCCCCTCCCGCTCGTCTCCGCCGTCGACCTCTACCACAACGGCACTCCCGTCTTCTCCAGCGTCATCGACACCGACACCTCCTCCTCCTGGTTCCTCACCTCCCCCTTCCGCCTCGACGGCCTCGACGGCAAGGACCCCGACGCGCCGCCAATGCCGGCGGCGGCGGAGGAGCCAGCCGTGTGCCCCGAGGAACTCACCCTCACTGGGCGGTGATCGACCCCGAGACGCGGCGGGCGGTGAACGTGTCCAGCCGGCAGCCGGTGGACGTCGACCGGCACTGGTACATCGGCGAGACACTTGTGCGGTTCGCGGTGGTGCTGCGGGGGCGCGCGGTGAGCGCCGTTGTCACGTGCGTCGAGGAGATGGGGCACGTGAGGGAGGTGAGCCTGACGGTGGAGGACATGGACGGGGTGTCGGTGAGCGGGAGGGAGAGCTTGGGGCTGCTGAGGGCGGCGATGGAGGGGCGTCGCCGAGGGTCAAAATGGGAAAAGGAGGTGAACAAGAGGTACGAGGAGTACTTGAAGAGGAAGCGGGAGAGGAGAGAGAAGAAGGTGAGGAGGGAAGGGATGCTGGATTTGTGCTGCGCTGGCTTCGGTGCTCTCCTGCTCTTGAGCTTCCTCACGCTGCTCGCTTTCAGGTAGATAGATATTCAAATTTCTATTTAAAGAATTTTGAGTTTAAATGTATAGCAGAATTGAATCAGATGATCAATCTATTTGCTTTTTTCTACATGGGCAAATGTAAGCAAATTGAATTAGAACGGCATCCTTGTACCCCCCTTTCTGTATTTAGATGTGTTTCCTAATTACATGTTCATAAAGCCCGTACCAATTAGATGCAGAGGATTATGTAGAGCCTCAAGATTCTATCTAAACTTTGCTACCCGCCTCCTCTCAAATGCTGAACTCATGAAAGATTAGATTATTGATTTACAAGGTTACAAATAATGGGGACATTACTCCTCTTCTGGCCAAAGAAACCACGAAGAAAAGGAAACCAAAAAATTCTAATTCGGATCAGAAATGAATTCTGAATCAAATTTAGAAATAGGGCCGCTGCAGCTGTATTAGTCGACTAGGTCAATACCCTGCTAATTGCTTTTATTAGTCGACTAGGTATTTGGACTAGTCGACTAGTCTGTAGTGAAACAAATTTGCCAACTCTCTGTTTGTATCATTAGTCGACTAGGTCATTACCCTAGTCAACTCGGTCTTGTTCCTCTTGTCCGATCCGCTTCGATTCGACTGATACGCTCTCGCATTTGACACCATTGATTGCATCAATCTTTGGCTAGCCTTTAACAGAGTATAAAAAACTCTGTCAACAAGATTTTACCCTCTCTCCGTACAATTCTCCACTCGGTGAAGATTTCTAAAATCTGAGCCGAACACAATATAGCACTATGTCGACTCGAACTGGCTGCACCATTGTGGTTGCCTACGTACTCATGCCCAACGGATCAAGCCACAGATACTTCATCCAAAGAGCTCCATCAACTCAAGCAACTGTGACTAAATCTTCAGCAGCAAACTGAACTGGCTGAGTTATATAACGCTCCTTACCAATACCGTCATGGAGAACAATGACCTTCAATTTAAGCTTGTCACACTAACCAACTTGAGATTCATACTTCTTCACCCACTTTCTTGGATTTATCTTGGTTCCAATAACTACAAATAATTTGACATTCTCATCAATATCTTCAACCTGTTCAGCATCAAAACTGGCTATATGATCTCCACCCGATGTCACATCCGGTAAAGTCCTTACTGATACTAAACTAACTGGAGGTGGTGGAGTCGCATCAATCTCCACGCACTGCGATACATTCTTAATCTTCAATCTTTCCATCTGCTGAGAGATGGTAGGCTTCAACAATAAGGTCTCATCAAATGTGACATGCTTACTTACACAATCTTCTTATTTTCAGGGTCAGCCTTTCATATTCTTTTTGACACTCAAAAACACAAATTTCTTTGCTTGCGGATTTACCTTGCTATCTTTGGCACTAAAGTAGGTTATACTTTTAAATAATCGTAGCAAATCATAATCCTGAGCAACACCACCTGACCAAATATCAAACGGAGTTTTGCCTCCTATTACAATCGATGACAGTCCATTTATGAGATGGCTAGTATATACTATCACCTCAGCCCAAAATGATTTGTCTAATTGTGCATTAGACAACACACATCGAACCTTCTCCAGAAAAGAGAGGTTGATTTTTTTAGCCAACCCATGTATTCCATTTGTGAAGTGAGTACCAATACAGTGTTCTGGTCAAATTGTAGGAATTGGTTCTTATATTTTTTCAACATTACCAATTTGAAGCTCCTTAATCTTCCTAGCAGTCTGTTTCCATATCCTTCCACTTCACCAGCATACCTAGGGTTTCAAATCTTTATCTCACGAGAAATATCCAACAATGCCTAGATAAACTATCAATAAAAGAGACAAAATACCGATGACCTCCAAGCAAAGCAGTCTTGGCAGGTCCCTAAATACTAACGTGAACACAATCAAGAAGACCTTCCAAGCGGTGAGTAGAGGTGCCAAATTTTACCTTCGTCTTCTTGTCCAGAATGTCGTGTCCACCAAATTTCATGTTGCAGGTAGATACACCTTCCAATGATCTCTTCTTTGATAGAGCTTGCAAAGACTTTTCTCCTATATATACGAGCCTTATATGTCAAACCTATGTACAAACATCACCTAAAGAAATAAAAGTCGCCACTTGCCCTGTAACTATACTACCCATCAAGTAGTATAGGTTATTGCGTCAGACACCCTTCAACACTACCATCGAGCCTCTAGTCATCTTGAAAACACTATTTCTTATAGATACTCCATGACCCAATGCTTTCAAGGCACCAACAGAGATAAGATTAGTTTTCAGTTGAGGTACATACCTCACATCCTTTAATTCTCGTACCATCTCATTGATTGGTATTCAAATTCTGCATTATTATATCGCATTTCTCACAGTTTTAATGAATAAATAGTCGTCTAAATCGTGTTTTGGTCTTAATTGCAGGTAAATCCAAAGTCCAAGGGCAAAGATGGAATAAGAGGCTAATTCAGCTCAATTTATGCTAATTAATCCCGCAATTACTTGGAGGCCAAGCAAAGGATTTTCTAGAACATGCATTGTACCTAGACTCCTGAGCTGTCAGACGAATATTCGGGCGAAAGTACCAGAAACGGGGTATATCTGGAAGCCGCTAGAAGCCAGACGAACGCGTGGACGAAATCCAGAGACACGATTCCCTAGGATTACCGCAATTCCACGGCATTCCTTGAGATTCTGCGGCAATCCTAGGGAGCCACGCGTCGATTTTCGACGCGTGGCTCCGTCTCGTCTTCTGGATCCTTCTGAGCCCTATAAATAGCCCTGCAGAGAGCCCAAATGCGAGCAGTCTTCGTTTTTAGGAGTAGATCTAGATTTTAGTGTAGTGTAGGTGAGAGTTCTTCATTTTCTTGTATTTTCTTTTCTTTTTCTTAGATCATTGTAGTAGGGCTGAGTGATTCATAGAGAGAGAGATAGTGAGGGATTGATGTAATAGAGAGTGACACTCTATGTAAAGGTGCCTCCTTTCTCTTCCATTGTAATCTCCTTCATCTTCTACATGATGTTTTGTTTCTAGTTTTTCTTCTCATGGCAATCTAACTACTAACCACTAACCTATCTAACCACTTACTTGATAATCCACATGAATCGGGTTGCCTCTACAAGGCCTTGTTCTTGCAAGAGCCATTGATGGCCAAAGATGATGGGTTCTAACATCTAACTTGCTAACTTGCTAACTTGGTAACCAAGCTAACTCTCTTTTACTTCATGCTCTTTTATTTCTAACATCTAACTTGCTAACTTACTAACCAAGCTAACTCTCTTATTTCATGCTCTTTTATTTCATGCTAGTAGTGTAATGAGTGATGCTTGTAATAGCTTGTTCTTGTTGCAATGTTGTGATTGTTATGAACCATCCATGAGCCATGCTTTGTATTGCTTCATGAAGATAAGGATTGTGATGGCCGAGGATCAAAATGTGAGGCAACTATCTCGAAGAGGTTAGTATGGTTAGTGGAGTACTTAGTAGTTAGTAGCCATGAGTTTTCTTTTACCTTTGTTTTAGAAATCGTTTTTAAGTTCCTCTTCTTATTTTCTTATCGACGTTTTCATCGCTCTCCTCACCTACCACATGCTTGTTTTCATTTTCTTCTCTTTTTCATTCTTTCAACATAGAAGAATTGTTAACATCTGACGTGACTAGAGACTGTTAATGCTTCTATCGCCTCCCTTCCCTGTGGATACGACCCGTTAAGCCAATGCTATAACGAAAGTATCGAGGGTATACTAAGCACATTCAAGCTTTTCATTTGATTTCACAAATACACATTTTTAGTGCTAGTTCCACCCCGATCAAAAAAATGGCGCCGTTGCCGAGGATTAAAAAAATATGCAATATTGTTTTATTTATGTATATACATTTTTTTTTCTTTTTCTTTGTTTTGCTCTGGACGAGCAAAAGAATAAGTGTGGGGGTGTGATTGATACACAATATTGCATATTTTACCACATAATCCCCATGCATATTGCAAATAAATATATGATTTTTACTCATCTTCTCTATATTTTACAGGTCCACAACTGAAATGAGAGAAAGCCCAATAATCACTTTAATTAGCAATAATTAAAGAGATTAATTCCAAGCCCAAGATAAAGCCCAAATTTGAATCCAGGATCCAGAGAATTCTACGTAACAACTCAAGATTCTAGAAGACCACGTGGATAACAACCTCGCAACAAACCTGTACCAGAAAATCTGGGCTCAACGGCCCAGATTTTGCCGCCAAATCTAAGGATTTCCCGCCAAATTGCGGCAAAGATAAGGTTGTTGGATCCCGGATTTTGCGCCAACAACCTGAATCTCGAAGCTTCTCTCTGAGCCCTATAAATACTGCACCTGGACCTGCGAACAGAGAATGGAGAAGAGAGGAGAAATTAGTAGATGCTTGTAATTTTTGTAGGTTTTTCTCTAGGTTTTAGTTCTTTAGACCCTATTCTTCTTCCCTAGAAATTTTGTAAAGAGAGAGTTTGTAAGAGAGAGAAAGCTTGTGTACATCAAGGAGTGACAACTTGTGAAGCAAGGATTCATCGATTCTCTTCTCTCTACTCTTGCATTTTCTAGTTTACTTGCTTTCTTTATTTCTTGCTTTACTTTCTTGCAATTTAATTCATGCTTTGTTTTACTTTTCTTATGGCTTGTAGCTAACTTTTCTACATGTACTAGCTAACCACTAACCTTGCTAACTACTAACTCATGGGTGATTGCTATCTTTAATCTTGCAAGTTGGATGGTCTTCTCTTCTGCACTTGAGGTTGTTTCTAAACCTTAACTCTCTTTCCATTGAATACATATATTTGTGCTCTTTTACACTCCATAATACAACACCTTTCTCGTCTAAACAAATTTTTGGCGCCGTTGCCGGGGAAGGGAATGGTTTTGTTTTCACGTTTTTGTTAACATTGTCTTCTCTGTTTTGGTGTGCAGGGCAATATTTTCAGGTGCTTAACATTGCAGTACATAAACTAGTTTTGCCTCTCCCTGCTCTAGAAAGCAGGGCCCCAGATTTGGAAGGAAAGCCGTGAAACCGCGACTTTTGCCGCGCCACCGTGGCCATTGTGCAATAATTCTGTATATTGTTTGTTCTGGGATGTGTATCTTGTAATAGCTAGTGATTTGTGCTGCTATCTTTCTGCTTTGCTTGCCTACACACCACAAAAAAATAAAAGAACTAAAATACGGTAATTGGACGCTTTTAAAACGGTTTAGACATTTGCATTTAGGCACGTGTCAATTCAATTCCAATATACTGTATTTTGTTCTGTTGTTGTGATCTGGATGGAGATGTACATATGGCATTGCATATAGCATAGGACAAACACGTGGGTGATTTATCGCTTTGTGTTATATTCTTGTCTATATTGCACACTTGCACAAATTGAATTTGAGGGCAAACTCCAAACAAGATAAGGTGGGGATTTAATTACCCTTCCTTAGCCCAAAAATCATCTCCCCACTCACACAACCCAAGCCCTAATAAAATTTGAATAGACGTTGGCCCCTAGGGACATTTCATCTAGGTCTAGGTCAACCCTCCTCTTGGCTTGGTTTTGATTTTTTGTTTTCTTTTTGTTTGTTGTTTGATTCTTTCTTTGTTGTGATTTTTTGTGTGAAATGGCATTCAATAATAACAATTCTTTCAATCCAAACATGAATCCATATTTCACACCAACTCCATTTGGATCGGATAATTCCAACCCGGCATTTTCTAATATGCACCAACCAAATACACCGGGTTGGCCTTATCCGAATCAATACAACCCATACCCACATTCTTATGACTATAATTTCCAAAATAATTTCAACTCGTCACAGAGTCATTGGGGATTCAAGTCCCCCGAGTCAAATTTTCAAACTCCTTGTCCACCATATTCACCTTGTCCACAATATTCATTCTCCGATTTCGCTTCTTATACTCCTTTTTCTACACCTCCCATTGAAGAAAAATCTGAGTTACAAAGGAGTATAGAAGCTAATCTACAAGAGGCCGAGCAACAAATTCAGAAAATGAGGGCCTCTCCAATTCTACAACATTTTCAAGATTCATACTCATTTCCACCAGTCCAAAATAGAAGACCATCAATTTTGGAAATGAGTATGCGTGAGTCCAAACAAAAATCACAAAATCTGATGGACTCACAATTTTGCCACCAATTCCAAAACAACTCTTCATCTTTTCAACAAAATGATGAACCAATGAATTGTAAAAAGATGCTTGAAATCATGACTCAGGCTCAAAATGCTCGTAACCGTGACATAGATATGATGATCCAAACTCTTCATTCTCATCCTATTTCTAATGTCACTACCCATTCTGACGGAGCCAAAGAGTCATGTTGTTTTGGAAATTAAGATTCAATTTCAGCACACTCATCTGAACTTGTCCAAACTTCAAATCCCATTGATATTTTGGCAAGTTTTCCTTTTACTGAAATTGAACTTGAACATGAATATGATCCTGAACTTCCACTTGATGATTCAATTCTACTTCCTGATTCAATTATGACTCTAGTGTCTTCACCTGATTTCACTTCATTTCCTGAGTCATTATTGAATCCTGTACCCATCCATTGTGAAATTGAATCACCAATCATTCATGATGATCATATTGAACTTGACCAATTTCATACTTTTGAAAGTCCATTTGATAAATTGGTAGGTTCTCAATTTTGTGGAATTGAACTCAATGTGGAATGTGACTTTGACCCTCAAGTTTGTGATTTAGTTCAAATACCTGAATCATTATTGACTCCTGTATTGTTACCCAATTTGAGTAACATTTTAGAGTCAGTTTTGATTCCCAACCCTCCTGAACTTGAATCACTAATCTTAGATAGTCACATTCCATCATGGGGAAATGAATTTGGACCTGAGCTTGATCTTCTTGATTTGGACACACTTCCTGAACCAATTTCGACTCCCGAACCTTTACTTGACTTAAGTATTTTTCCTGAGTCGGTATTAGTTCCTGTGCCTCCTGAGTCCAAATCAATCATTCCATCTTTTCATACTCCATTCTGGGACAAGGATCTTGATAAATTTGACTCCGAGATTATTTTGAAAATTTGGAAATTAGATGGGGTAACATTGTTAATAAAATTCACACATGCATGCATCATTCTAGTGGGTTGTATCATGGAGGTTTCTGGTGGGTTCCTTCGGACTCCACGCAATAATGATTGGGCCGCCTTTCGTGGACCAATCAGACCGCCACCGGAACCACCACCTTGAGGTAATTTTTTCCTTCCCTCTCTATTTGTTTCATGCATACATATATCACGATGCATTGAGGACAATGCATGAGATAAGTGTGGGGGAGGGTTTACTAACATAGAGTTTTTAGATCTTCTTTCTTTTACACTTCTTTTAGAAAAAAAATATATAATAAAAAAAAACTTTTTGAAATAAGAGACAAAGTTTTGATCTATTTTTAAGAAAATTAAGATGTATCTTAGAAATTAAGAAAGCCTTAATTATGACATCTTAAACCTAGTTGAAATAATAGATCTTGTTTGAAATTAGCGGTTAAGTAAGAAAAATTGAGGAGATATTTTTATCTTGAATTTTTGCCTTAGATAGTAGGCACTTCACACTTACACGTTTTTGGGATGGAAACAAAGACCAAAAAGGCCATAAAAAAAAGAGAAAAAGAAAAAGAAAAAAAATATATATATATATATAAATAAAACATCACTTATTAAGCTGGATAATTGTGCCTCAAGAAGCATGATTATTCACGCCTAATGGTGGTAAAGGAAATAAATAATCCCCTTTAGTTTCGTGGCCTTTTTCACTCGAGTCCTTAAACCCGAGGGATGTTTTCTCATCTGGTGCCCTAGGACCATCTGGTTTGGGAGTCATCGGTTATAGCCTCGTTACATGGGTGAACTAGAAAGCCTAAACTAAGGGAAGAAAAAAGAGAAAAAGAAAATATATATATATAAATAAATGGCTTGATGGTTAGAGTTGAAATCCCAGAAATCTTCACTGTCACGGTGTGCATACTATCTAGGTTTTATGAAAGATAAAATATTCAATCCAATTTTAAATTCTTACCTTAATTGAAGACAAGATCTTGCATAGATACTAAGTTTAAGGAAGAATGATTATAGGTGGACTTATGACCTTAGATCACTTATATTTTTGCAAAAATAGTTCGAAAACATGTCTCTCTTTCAAAATGCGTTTTCAAAACACTAACATTTGTCTTCTTTCTTTATGAATTTTGTGGGTGCAATCCGCTGAAAACCCTCAGGAGACAACACTCCTCCTCTAGGGTAACCTAGAGGTTTAACGGCTTGTTGCACGTGCTCAGTGCAATCGCGTCACCTGCGAAAGTGGTGTAATAAAATTGGTAGTATAGTTTTTTTCTTTTCTTTGTTTTGCTCGGGACGAGCAAAAGAATAAGTGTGGGGGTGTGATTGGTATTCAAATTCTGCATTATTATATCGCATTTCTCACAGTTTTAATGAATAAATAGTCGTCTAAATCGTGTTTTGGTCTTAATTGCAGGTAAATCCAAAGTCCAAGGGCAAAGATGGAATAAGAGGCTAATTCAGCTCAATTTATGCTAATTAATCCCGCAATTACTTGGAGGCCAAGCAAAGGATTTTCTAGAACATGCATTGTACCTAGACTCCTGAGCTGTCAGACGAATATTCGGGCAAAAGTACCAGAAAAGGGGTATATTTTGAAGCCGCTAGAAGCCAGACGAACGCGTGGACAAAATCCAGAGACACGATTCCCTAGGATTGCCGCAATTCCACGGCATTCCTTGAGATTCTGCGGCAATCCTAGGGAGCCACGCGTCGATTTTCGACGCGTGGCTCCGTCTCGTCTTCTGGATCCTTCTGAGCCCTATAAATAGCCCTGCAGAGAGCCCAAATGCGAGCAGTCTTCGTTTTAGGAGTAGATCTAGATTTTAGTGTAGTGTAGGTGAGAGTTCTTCATTTTCTTGTATTTTCTTCTTTTTTCTTAGATCATTATAGTAGGGCTGAGTGATTCATAGAGAGAGAGATAGTGAGGGATTGATGTAATAGAGAGTGACACTCTATGTAAAGGTGCCTCCTTTCTCTTCCATTGTAATCTCCTTCATCTTCTACATGATGTTTTGTTTCTAGTTTTTCTTCTCATGGCAATCTAACTACTAACCACTAACCTATCTAACCACTTACTTGATAATCCACATGAATCGGGTTGCCTCTACAAGGCCTTGTTCTTGAAAGAGCCATTGATGGCCAAAGATGATGGGTTCTAACATCTAACTTGCTAACTTGCTAACCAAGCTAACTCTCTTTTACTTCATGCTCTTTTATTTCTAACATCTAACTTGCTAACTTGCTAACCAAGCTAACTCTCTTATTTCATGCTCTTTTATTTCATACTAGTAGTGTAATGAGTGATGCTTGTAATAGCTTGTTCTTGTTGCAATGTTGTGATTGTTATGAACCATCCATGAGCCATGCTTTGTATTGCTTCTTGAAGATAAGGATTGTGATGGCCGAGGATCAAAATGTGAGGCAACTATCTCGAAGAGGTTAGTATGGTTAGTGGAGTACTTAGTAGTTAGTAGCCATGAGTTTTCTTTTACCTTTGTTTTAGAAATCGTTTTCAAGTTCCTCTTCTTATTTTCTTATCGACGTTTTCATCGCTCTCCTCACCTACCACATGCTTGTTTTCATTTTCTTCTCTTTTTCATTCTTTCAACATAGAAGAATTGTTAACATCTGACGTGACTAGAGACTGTTAATGCTTCTATCGCCTCCCTTCCCTGTGGATATGACCCGTTAAGTCAATGCTATAACGAAAATATCGAGGGTATACTAAGCTCATTCAAGCTTTTCATTTGATTTCACAAATACACATTTTTAGTGCTAGTTCCACCCCGATCACTCATCAAATATCTTAATACGAACTTTACCTATCCCTTCCACTTTATACTGATAATCATCACCCATGACAGCGAAACATCCATCTGGCTTCTTAAAGCTAGAAAATCATTCCCTATTCGGGCACACATGATAGGTAGATCCTGTATCTAATACCCACTCAGAATCACCTGGGTAACCAATAGTGGGAGTAGTAATAGAGAACGAGAATACCGATGAGTCTGAGTCCGATCCACCTGTCTATGACGTACCAGCTTGTGTATTGATCACCTGTGTGAGATTTGCCTCGGTCTGCGACTCCTTACCCTTATTATTATCCTTGATCCTTGGACAATTAACCTTCCAGTACCTTATTGAAAAGTCACCTAGAGGGGGGGTGAATAGGTGACAATGCTAATCAAGGGCAAAATAAAAATTTGAAGCTACAACAATCACAAGATGAATGCTAGCAAGTAAGTATGACAATGAATATGATGAGTAAATAATAAGAGCAAGCAATATAGAGTAAGAATTTGCAAGAATGTAAACCAATCGCAAACACAAAGATATGTTATCGAGGTTCGAGCACCCAGCTCTACTCCCCGCCTTCCCCAGAAGGATTCTAGCTACTTCCACTATCACAAAGAACAATTACAATGGAGTACCCAACTCCTACAATCTCAAGAACAAGTGATATCCTTGGTAGTCAAAAGACCACAAACTCTCTCTTTCAAAAATCTCTTCCCTTACAAAAGGTCCTTAGAGAATAATGAGTAGAATTGAAGCTCTTTTTGTGTAAGGAAAAGAAATTGAAATCAGAGAAAAACTTTTGAAAACTCTTCAGAAAATTGAGAGAATTTAGCACAAAACCAAGAACTTTGAAAGCCTTAATCTTTTGAATTTTTGCAAAGATTGTTGTTGTAACCAATCTCTCCCCAAACACCCCTATTTATAGGAGAGGGCTAGGGTTTAGGGATAAAACATATTTACTGATGTTTAGGAGGTAATTAGATCAAAATATATCCTTAAACGGATTTTTAAACACAAAAGACAAAAATAAATAGCCCTTAAAAATCTGCCCGTTACTGTTCAAACGGTCGGATCGGTCGACCGGGCCGGTCGACCGGCAGTATAAAAATTTGACCGTTACAGGCTATCGGTCGACCGACCCGGTCGACTGATACAAACTGTGACAAAAATAAATATTCCGGTCGACCGCCCCGGTCGACCGACAGACGTGCACACGGATACGTGCAGCTGCCAGGACTACGGTCGACTGGTCCGGTCGACCGGACCAGACTGACATAGGCTCGGTCGACCGACCCGGTCGACCGGATCAGGTCAAAAAGCCAAAATGAAAAAGAAATAAAAGAGGATTTTGATTTTATCAAAAATACTTTTGAACAGGGATTAGTATAAAACACAAACATATATCTGTAGGCAAAATCTTGTATGCAAAATATTTTTGTATAATTTATAAGAAATTATTTTGGAATGAGCATGCGCGCAAAAACGTGTGTGATAGAGCTTCAAACCTATCCACTATTCTTTAACAAACTATAAACTGAAAAACAAATTACATGAAGACTTCTTGTGCTATCTTCAAGTCTTTGAGCCATCCAATGCCTTACTAGTGCCTTCTCTTCTATGATCCTTCCTTGATGTGCAATTTGCCTTCCTTACTTTGTGGAACTTAGAAGTTCTTGCAATAGCTAAGCGAATGGACTCTAAACATGGTACAAACCTGAAACTTATCTTAACAAACTTGTTAGTACCAAATAGCTCATATTTGGTTTGTCATCATCAAAACACAAAACAATTGGAGAGTGTAACCTCTTGGGCCAACAATCTCCCCCTTTTTGATGATGACAAAACAAATAGGCTATTAACAAAAATATAGGGTAGGAGAAAACTCCCCCTCAAATTATGCTATACTTAAAACACAAGAGTATGCTCTAGAAACCAATAATTGAAATGATGCACCAATTATTGAAACCAATTAAAACAAAAATTCTCTTGATACCAAAAATACTAAAACACAAGAATTTATTTAAAACACAAAAACTCATAAAAACAAAACAATAAAACATAAAGAATTTATTTAAAACACAAAAACTCATAAAAACAAAACAATAAAACATAAAGAATTTATTTAAAACACAAAAACTCATAAAAACAAAACAATAAAACATATAAATTCATATGGAACCAAGACCAAATGAACTTATTTTTGTCCATGGTCTTGGTTCCATATGAATTTATATGTTTTATTGTTTTGTTTTTATGAGTTTTTGTGTTTTAAATAAATTCTTTATGTTTTATTGTTTTGTTTTTATGAGTTTTTGTGTTTTAAATAAATTCTTTATGTTTTATTGTTTTGTTTTTATGAGTTTTTGTGTTTTAAATAAATTCTTGTGTTTAGTATTTTTGGTATCAAGAGAAATTTTTGTTTTAATTGGTTTCAATAATTGGTGCATCATTTCAATTATTGGTTTCTAGAGCATACTCTTGTGTTTTAAGTATAGCATAATTTGAGGGGGAGTTTTCTCCTACCCTATATTTTTGTTAATAGCCTATTTGTTTTGTCATCATCAAAAAGGGGGAGATTGTTGGCCCAAGAGGTTACACTCTCCAATTGTTTTGTGTTTTGATGATGACAAACCAAATATGAGCTATTTGGTACTAACAAGTTTGTTAAGATAAGTTTCAGGTTTGTACCATGTTTAGAGTCCATTCGCTTAGCTATTGCAAGAACTTCTAAGTTCCACAAAGCAAGGAAGGCAAATTAAAACAAAAATTTCTCTTGATACCAAAAATACTAAAACACAAGAATTTATTTAAAACACAAAAACTCATAAAAACAAAACAATAAAACATAAAGAATTTATTTAAAACACAAAAACTCATAAAAACAAAACAATAAAACATATAAATTCATATGGAACCAAGACCAAATGAACTTATTTTTGTCCATGTAAACTTATTCTCCCCCTTTTTGTCATACATCAAAAAGGGTTATGAAAAACATGTTTATTCAATAATACAAACATTAAGTTCTCCACAAATAAACGAAAATCTAGCAAAATCAAGAGGTTTAGTGAAAATATCGGCTAGTTGTAAATCCGTGGAAACATAATCAATATCTATATCACCTTTCTCAAAATGATCTCTAAGAAAGTGATATCTAATCTCAATGTGCTTGGTCTTACTATGTTGATTTGCATTTTTGGTCATGTGAATAGTACTAGTATTATCACAAAATATTTTTATATGATCAAAGTGCAAATCAAAATCAAGGAGAGTATGTTTCATCCAAAGGACTTGTGCACAACAAGCCCCCGCGGCAACATACTCCGCCTCGGCGGTTGAGAGAGCTACGGAATTTTGCTTCCTAGAGGACCATGAAACAAGACAATTACCAAGAAATTGACATGTCCCACTAGTACTCTTTCTATCTACTCTACAACCCGCATAATCGGCATCCGAATAACTAGTCATTGAAAAATCTATAGTTTTTGGATACCAAAGACCCATTCCAATTGTGCCCTTAATATAACGAATAATGCGTTTTACCGCAATAAGATGAGACTCTTTAGGACACGATTGAAATCTAGCACAAAGACACACACTAAACATGATATCCGGCCTACTTGCCGTCAAATATAAAAGACTTCCTATCATGCTTCTATATAATTTAATATCAACATTTTTACCTTGTTCGTCCTTATCAAGCTTGGTTGTAGTTGCCATTGGAGTGTTGCAAGCCTTTGATCCTTCAAGCCCAAACTTCTTTACTAGCTCCTTTGCGTACTTGGCTTGGTTAATGAAGGTTCCGTCTTGCAATTGCTTGATTTGGAGTCCAAGGAAGAAGTTAAGCTCACCCATGGAAGACATTTCAAACTCTAGTTGCATTACCTTTTCAAAATCCTTGCACAAAAGCTCATTAGTAGATCCAAAAATTATATCATCAACATAAATTTGCACAATTAAAATATCATTCTCAACATGCTTAGTAAAGAGAGTTGTGTCCACTTTGCCTTTAATAAAATCATTTGAAATGAGAAAACTAGAAAGCCTTTCATACCAAGCTCTTGGAGCTTGTTTCAATCCATACAAAGCTTTATCAAGTTTAAAAACAAAATCGGGATGAACATGATCAATAAAACCGGGAGGTTGAGAAACATAAACTTCTTCATTAATAAAACCATTTAAAAATGCACTTTTTACATCCATTTGAAAAAGTTTAAAATTTTTAAAACATGCAAAAGCTAGTGTCATCCGTATGGCTTCAAGCCGTGCTACGGGTGCAAAGGTCTCCTCAAAGTCAATTCCCTCAACTTGAGTGTAACCTTGGGCCACTAACCTAGCTTTATTCCTAATGACATTTCCGGACTCATCCATCTTGTTTCTAAAGATCCACTTAGTACCAATTATTGGTCTATCGTGGGGCTTAGGAACAAGGTACCAAACTTGGTTGCGCTCAAATTGATTGAGTTCCTCTTGCATGGCAAGCAACCAATATGGGTCCGTCTCGGCTTCGAGAATGCCTTTGGGTTCAAAATGAGAAATAAAAGCAAAGTTACCACATATGTCATGGAGTTTGGAGCGCGTTGTGACTCCTTTAGATGCATCACCCAAGATGAGCTCCTTAGGATGATTTGTAGCGTATCTCCAAGCTTTAGGAAGCGGTTGAGTGCTTTCCTCCTTATCCTCTTGAACTTCACCAATAGGATCTAGCTTTTCTTCTTGAGCGGGTGAGTCCTTCAAGGATAGTCTCTCCATGTCATCACCTAGTGGTTCAATCTCTACAACATTCTCAACAACCACATTAGATTCTTCAAATTTAACATGCATGGATTCTTCAATGGTTAGTGTAGATCTATTGAAAACTCTATATGCTTTGCTAGTAGAGGAATATCCAACAAAGATAGCCTCATAAGCCTTAGCATCAAATTTACCCAAATTATCCTTAGTATTTAAAACAAAACACTTGCATCCAAAACTTTAAAATATGCAACATTTGGTTTTCTAGAATGATACATTTCAAATGATGTTTTTGAAGAATTTTTGCATAAATAAATACGATTCGATATATAGCATGCGGTGTTTACGGCCTCGGCCCATAAATATTGAGGGAGGTCATATTCACTTATCATTGTCCTAGCCATCTCTTGAAGTGTTCTATTTTTCCTTTCTACAACTCCATTTTGTTGTGGAGTTCTAGGACAAGACGTTTCATGCTTAATTCCCTTTTCATCACAATAAGTCATGAAGAGTTGGTTAATAAACTCACCACCTCTATCACTTCTTATTCTCAAAATCGAAAAACCCTTTTCTTTTCAACTCTTTTTCGAAAAATCTTAAAATGAGAAAAAGTTTGATCTTTATTTTGCAAAAAGAAAACCCAAGTAAAACGGGAGAAATCATCAACCAAAACAAATGCAAATCTACTTCCATTTAAACTTTTAGTTTTAGTTGGTCCAAAAAGATCCATATGAATTAATTCTAAAGGCCTAGTTGACATGATATCCTTGATTGGTTTAAAGGAAGACTTGGTTTGTTTCCCAAGTTGGCACGCACTACAAATGCGGTCTTTCTCAAAATCCAAGCAAGGTATACCCTTCACCAATTCCTTTGAATTAATCCTAGAGATATGGTCAAAAGATGCATGTCCTAATCTTCTATGCCAAAGCCAAGAATTTTCATCAAAAGCATTTAAGCATTTAGTAGAACAATCTAAATTAAGCATGTCAATAATATAAACATTATTATCACGAAAACCGGTAAGAATACAAACATCGGATTTAACATCAAAAATCTTGCATGAGGAATCATCAAAAACAACTTTAAGTCCACGATCACAAAGTTGACTAATGCTAAGCAAATTATGTTTTAAACCATCTACTAAAACAACATTCTCTATAATAGGAGATGAACCAATTTGAATATTACCGATACCGATGATGGTGCCTTTGGAATCATCCCCGAAGGTGACGGAGCCACCTTCCATGTACCTTGATAGGGTTGTGAAGTTGTTGATATCCCACGTCATGTGTCTCGAACAACCACTATCAAGGTACCACCGCTCCCTACGTCTTGGAGCCTTGGTGTGTACCTACATCAAACATTTTAGGACTTGATTTTGGTACCCACATTTTCTTGGGTCCATGAGGGTTAGAGCCATTAACCCAAACAAGATTATTTGAACTATGCAATTTATCATAACAAAATTTAGCTAAATGTCCATTTTTGCCACAATATGTGCATCTATACACTCTACCATATCTAAAAGCATAGTGAGTGTGTGATTTGTGAGCATGGACATTGTGAGCATGAAAAGATTTAGCATGAGAAGTATTATTTGAAGTGTGAGCATGTGGAATTTTAGCATGAGAATCTTTAACATGAGAAGTGTGCTTTTTGGAAAACTTTTCTTCAAGTTTCTTAGTATTAAAGGCACAATCTTTTAAACTTTTTCAAACTCATTCATTTTGGATTTAAAAGAAGAAATTTCTTTATTATCAACAATAGGGGTTTTACCCTTACAAGAAATCTTATAAGCATCAAATTCATTTTGAAATGAAACAAGATTTGAAGAAAGATCATCTTTTTCTTTCGAAACAATGGCAAGTTGATTCTTAAGAAAAGCAACTTCTTTTTGTAATTTTAAGCATTCAAGTTTCTTATTATCATAAGTTTCAGAAAGTTCTACAAATGCATGTACTAGAACTTCCTTACTCAAATCATCATCTTCATCATCAAGGGATTGAGGAGTTACCTTGGGTGTGTTTGCCATGAAACACATGTTAGCTTGATCCACCTCCTCTTCGGACTCGCTTTCCGAATCCCATGATGCTTTGTAGGCTTTCTTTTCCTCCGGCTTCTTGGCTTGAAGGAGGAAGTCATTTTCTTCTTGAACTCCGGACAATCCGCCATGATATGTCCGGGTTTGCGGCAATTGTAGCATATGATCTTCCGCTCCTCTTTGCCTTCGAATCTTCTCCGGAAGTTGAACTTGTTCTTTCGGTACAACCTCTTGACATTCCGCACAAGTAGGGTTAGCTCCTCATCTTCTTCTTCGTCTTCATCATCGTCATCATTGGAGGATGAAGTCTTAAAGGTAATGGATTTCTTCTTTGAAGTAGTTGCCTCATCTCTTGCTTTCTTCTCCATCTCATGGGTCTTTAGGTTCCCAATGAGACTAATGATGTCCATCTCGTCCTTGTCGTTCAACTCCTTTAAGGTGGTGGCCTTGATCTCCCAAGATGGTGGAAGAGCCCGTATCACTTTGCGCACCTTTTGATCATTTGAGATGACGTCACCTAATGAAGAAAGTCCATTTGTAATTTTAGTGAAACGAGTAATCATACAATCAATGAATTCTTCATCAAGCATTTTGAATGATTCATATTGAGACCTCAAGAGATCTATCTTAGCTCTCTTGACTTGTGAAGTCCCTTCATGTGTGACCAATAAGTGTTGCCAAATCTCATAGGCGGATTGGCAATGAATTACCCGTGTAAGGTCATCCTCATTCAAGGCGGTTAAAAGGGAGTTTTGGGCTTTTGAGTTAGCCTCATATTCTCTAAAGTTGAAGTCGGTCCAAGTGCTCTCATCTTCATTGGGTGCTACATAGGGTTTGGTCAAAGACTTAGCCACTAAACTACCTAGTGATTGCAAAAAGATAGTCATCCTAACCTTCCAAATAGGGAAGTTGAGTCCATCAAATTTAGGTGGGGTTTTAATGTTGTCGGCCATGTTTACTAGTGTATGAATGTATGAATGGAAATGTTGATTAGCAATATTTTAAGGATCTCTCTATGGATGTTAAGCCAAACCTAGAGTCCAAGCTCTGATACCAATTGAAAAGTCACCTAGAGGGGGGGTGAATAGGTGACAATGCTAATCAAGGGCAAAATAAAAATTTGAAGCTACAACAATCACAAGATGAATGCTAGCAAGTAAGTATGACAATGAATATGATGAGTAAATAATAAGAGCAAGCAATATAGAGTAAGAATTTGCAAGAATGTAAACCAATCGCAAACACAAAGATATGTTATCGAGGTTCGAGCACCCAGCTCTACTCCCCGCCTTCCCCAGAAGGATTCTAGCTACTTCCACTATCACAAAGAACAATTACAATGGAGTACCCAACTCCTACAATCTCAAGAACAAGTGATATCCTTGGTAGTCAAAGACCACAAACTCTCTCTTTCAAAAATCTCTTCCCTTACAAAAGGTCCTTAGAGAATAATGAGTAGAATTGAAGCTCTTTTTGTGTAAGGAAAAGAAATTGAAATCAGAGAAAAATTTTTGAAAACTCTTCAGAAAATTGAGAGAATTTAGCACAAAAACCAAGAACTTTGAAAGCCTTAATCTTTTGAATTTTTGCAAAGATTGTTGTTGTAACCAATCTCTCCCCAAACACCCCTATTTATAGGAGAGGGCTAGGGTTTAGGGATAAAACATATTTACTGATGTTTAGGAGGTAATTAGATCAAAATATATCCTTAAACGGATTTTTAACACAAAAGACAAAAATAAACAGCCCTTAAAATCTGCCCGTTACTGTTCAAACGGTCGGATCGGTCGACGGGCCGGTCGACCGGCAGTATAAAAATTTGACCGTTACAGGCTATCGGTCGACCGACCCGGTCGACTGATACAAACTGTGACAAAAATAAATATTCCGGTCGACCGCCCCGGTCGACCGACAGACGTGCACACGGATACGTGCAGCTGCCAGGACTACGGTCGACTGGTCCGGTCGACCGGACCAGACTGACATAGGCTCGGTCGACCGACCCGGTCGACCGGATCAGGTCAAAAAGCCAAAATGAAAAAGAAATAAAAGAGGATTTTGATTTTATCAAAAATACTTTTGAACAGGGATTAGTATAAAACACAAACATATATCTGTAGGCAAAATCTTGTATGCAAAATATTTTTGTATAATTTATAAGAAATTATTTTGGAATGAGCATGTGCGCAAAAACGTGTGTGATAGAGCTTCAAACCTATCCACTATTCTTTAACAAACTATAAACTGAAAAACAAATTACATGAAGACTTCTTGTGCTATCTTCAAGTCTTTGAGCCATCCAATGCCTTGCTAGTGCCTTCTCTTCTATGATCCTTCCTTGATGTGCAATTTGCCTTCCTTGCTTTGTGGAACTTAGAAGTTCTTGCAATAGCTAAGCGAATGGACTCTAAACATGGTACAAACCTGAAACTTATCTTAACAAACTTGTTAGTACCAAATAGCTCATATTTGGTTTGTCATCATCAAAACACAAAACAATTGGAGAGTGTAACCTCTTGGGCCAACACTTATCTCTTTGTAGAAGGTACACAGGTTTTTTCTTCAGATCTCTAAAACCTGGTCTGGACTTGAATCTCTCACGCTCGTCTTTACTATTCTGATTGGAATCTCTACCTCTTATCATCAATGCCTCTGCTGATATACCTTGGGAAGAAGACTGCTTGTCCTTCCTCCTCACTTCATAATTTACAAGAGCAGTCAACACATCATTATACTTAAGTGTTTGTTTACCATTAATCAAGGTGAGGATGAAGGTCCCATACTATTCATCAGGAAGAGAATTCAAAAGAATTAACGCATTATCCTCCTTTTCGATATCGATATCTACATCCACATTAACCAAATCTGTAAGAAAATTGTGTAGTTGTTCATGTGCTCAGCAATAGGGAGTCCCCTTCTAACACCCCGCTCCTGGAATACGTGCTTGTTGCGTATTCAAGTTTTTCGATCAATTTTTCGATTTACTTTCTATAATTGTTTTGTATTATGAATTATTTATATGATCATTTTGCCTTAAGTCTGGATTCGTAGGCTCGGAATCAGCCCTAGTCTAAACCGAGGAACCGATCCTAGGGTATTACTCGATTGGGCTTTTTCTGAAGTCAGATTTGACTGATTTTAGCTTCAATCATCATTTTTCAATATTTTAAATTTTTTATGATTTTCTGAAATTTTTCTGAATTAAATTAGAAATCTTCAAAACCGGTGTCGACTAGTGCCGCTGACTGATTCTCGAATTTTTAATTTACAAACGGAATTGAAAATCTAAAAATAGCTTTTAACATTATTTCTTAAATTATATTTTCTATTTAAGTGTATTTTTTGAGATTTTTCAGAATTTATCAAAATTCGGCCGACCCGGTGTAGACCAGTATCAACGGTGGATTTTAGAATTTTTATTTTAAAAATGGAATTGAGTCTCTGAAATCTGATTTCACCAAACATCTTAAAATAATATTTATTATTTTTTTCAAATTTTTGGAAGCCTTTCCGAGTTCATTTTTCAGATTTTTTCGGAGTTTTCAGTGTTTTCCCAGATACCGGAATTTTATCCAGATATTTTTCTTTTTCTCTTTACCCATTTTCTCTCTCCTCCTTAGACGCGAGGATCACCAGACGCAGATCTGATCTTTAATACAGAGATTCTCTTTCTTTCTGCATTTAATGCCCTTCAAATCAACTCTGATCAAGTCATTATGACTTTTTGTCTCTCTTGTCAAATGCGACACTCGCGTTTTCTACTGGACGCGGATTTCATCTCCACGTCTGGCTCAAGTTGGCAAGACGCAGGTCTGTTTTTGACGCGGACGTAGGCTTTTGGAGAAAAGGGTATAATTGTAATAATCTCCATTTCCATTATATATATATACACCCCCTTGAAAAACACCTAGAGGGGGGTGAATAGGTGATGGTTATACTAAATGGCGAATAATGCAGAATTAAAAATAATCCGCTAGCAACCTAACAATTAGCAAATACAATAAAATAAAACTTGCAAGAGAGTAAGCAATTAGAGTGCAAGTAAGGAGAGAGTAGAGTTAAGAGAGAGAGAGAGAGAGTAAGCAATCGCAAACACAAGGATATGTTTCGAGGTTCGAGCCACTGCTCTACGTCCCCGCCTTCAACACTATGAAGGATTTTCACTATGACCGATCCCACTGGATCGTCAATCGGTTACAAGTTTTCACTAGAACTCTTCGGACAAACTTGTCCTCTCTCACGGTGCCACAACACGAGCTTGGAGCTCACTAGCTCGCTCGAGGCCGCAACCTCTACAACATCTCAATCGAAGAAAATCAGTGATCAACTCTTAACCACAAAATAGCTCACAAGTACAACCCTATAACCAAGATGAGGGAGTGAAACTCTTTGGGACTGTGTAGTAAAAATAGCTAGTAGAGATGTAGAGGAACGGCTCAAGCTAAAAAAAAACTTTGAAAATCTTTGGCTCAAAGAAAAATCTTTTGTAAAGAGGCTAAAACTTGAAAAAATTTGATCTAAGGCTTGAAAATCTTGTTATTGAGTTGTTTCATAGTCCCACTATTTATAGGGATGAAAACAAGGGTAGAAAACACAATAGAGCCGTTGGGACAAGACCAAGGAAAAGACAAATTGGAAACTAGCCGTTGGGAGCCAACTCAGCAGAAAATTCTGCTGCCGGTCGACCGCCAACGGTCAGATTTTCGACCGTTGGGAGAGCGGTCGACCGGACGGTCGACCGTGGTTCCCAACAGAGAGTGAAAACTCTCTGTCAGTCGACCGGACCCAACAGAGAACACTGTTCTTGCTGGCGATCAACCGCCCGGTCGACCGAAGTGCACGCTTGCACTTTGGTGCATGTCAGTCAATCGCCCGGTCGACCGACAGAGCAATTTTGCTCTGCCAACGATCAACCGCCCGGTCGACTGGCTGAGGGCCAAAATCTTGATCTGAATATATTTTCGGAACCAATCTTTTTCCAATGAAAAATCTTTTGATATATAAATACAAAATAGAGTTATAGGGATATGAAGAACTAGTGTGTGATTATGGATCAACACCAAATAAATTAGAACTTTATTTTAACAAAATACTTTTCTAAAACAAAAACCAGTTTTTGCAGAACTTGTTTTTTTGAAGCTAGATTTCTCTGAAACTTGTTTTTCTGAAACTCGATAAGGGAAATGGTTAGAAGCATAATTATTAAACTTTTGATTGAAAAAACACAAAGGAACATGAATAATGTGTGTGTGTGTGTGTCAATCCCAAAAGCTATCAATCTCTATCATTTTGGTTTTAACAAATGACTATAAATCTTATCTAAAATAGAAAAAGTAAAAATACAAATCTTGAAATAGTCTTTTGAATATCGCTTGATCCTTGAGCTCTTCTAGTATGCGAGGCCCTGGGATCTAAATCTTCTTGGTTTCTAAATGTGTGAGTCTTGTGATAGAGCCGAAATACAACATATAATTTTACCTAAAACTTAATTAAACAATCTTGTTAATGCATAACTACATATGGTTTGTTATCATCAAAACTAGAGCTAATGGCCTTTGGGCCAACAATCTCTCCCTTTTTGATGTTGACAAAACATATAGAATTATTACAAATATTTTGGGAAGAGACTTCAAGTGAAGCTATCCCTAAACACATGCATATATTAAAGTATGACATAAAAGACTAAATGCAACAATAAAAGTATATGAATAAGATATAACAATTTGGCTCTAATGCTAACCATCTATGCATAACAAGGATATTGAGTTATAAGAGTGTATGCACAAACGGTTACCCTCCATCCATCCAAATTACCTCCAATCTAAGTGACAGATGGTTGGATTATAAAGGAAACAATAAACAATACACATATACCACATACACCACGTATGTAAAGACAATAAGGATAAATACCATAGCAGAAATATGTCCATACATGCATAGAGGTTCATGTCAACCTCAAAACTAGATACATACCACACAAGGCATATGTCCATAAAACAAAGCACATATCCAAATCCAACTACATATCCACGTACAGAAAATCAAAAGTAGACAGAAAGTAAACACTCCCAAAATATAACTCTATCTCCTACAAATAACTCCATCAAATATCTCTCCTCCTTTTTGTCATCAACAAAAGGGGTCAATCCTCCTGGAAATCAGGGTCTTCTGGTGGAGCTGGTGCCTCAGGAAAATAGAATGAGGAACCCATGCGTCGAATGGAGGACCCGTCAGAGGAAGTGGCCGTGAGTGACTACTCGAAAGTGGAGCCGGCCAAGCGTTCCTACTGTAGGTGTCATCGACACAGGTCTACAGATAGCGAATAAAAGCACAAATGTGATGGAGATCATTATCCACTCTCTGTTCTAGCCGCTAAAAGTGAGCGGTCATCTGTAGGTTGTGCTCCCGAAGCTGAGTAGAAATAGCTAGATACGGATCAAAAGATGCGAAAGATGCAAAAGAAGATCTAGGAACAACAGCAGGTATGATAGGAGGGGGCTAAGGTGTAGGAGCACGCTTCCCATCTGATTGGTCGCTAATGTTGCATATTTAGTATCATATTTCCATACTTATTATAGAATAAAATCTGCATTGTCCTAATTAAATGCTTAATTTATTTGCAGGCACATTCCTTAAGGAGATGAAGAGAAATGAGCCCAAAAG
Organism: Agave tequilana; assembly: GCA_038442645.1. NCBI lineage: Eukaryota > Viridiplantae > Streptophyta > Magnoliopsida > Asparagales > Asparagaceae > Agave > Agave tequilana. Next base: position 66,711 of record JAVJIF010018978.1, read on the forward strand.
CCCACCAAAATTCTGAGTTAAATCAGAATTAATTCGAGCTCACTGAATCAGGGCAAAATCAAGAGGTTGAAAATCGGTTGAGAAGAATCCTCTCAGAATCGATCGGTTGAAGTAAAGATCAACGGTCATTTCTTCAAAATCTCAGAGCTAAACTGCAAATCCAACCCAAGATAAAGACATAACGAGATGCCGAGGAGACCCACCAATAGGGTATGGCCACCTGGCCACACCCTGGCCTCGGAAACGCGGCCAAAGCCGCGTTTTCGCGGCTTGGTTGGGCAGTTAGGGGGAGCGTTTGCTCCCCCGATCTCCCCAGGATCCTGTAGGTTGGGTTTTTGCCTATAAAAAGCCAGTATTTTCACGAAAAAGGGGACGACCATGCAGAGATAGGATTTAGCCTAGTCTTCATTTCTTGTAGTTTAGGTTTTTCTTTTCTTGTTATGTAATTTGTATGTAAGCTTAGGTTAGATGAAGATCATGTAAGTAAGAGAGAGGCTGATGTTGAGAGTGACACCGATGTACCCTCCTCCTTTCTTCCATTGTTTCTGCAAGTAATAAAGGTAAATGTTTTTGTTTTATGTTCATATTTCCTTTTGTTTCCTTATTCCTCTTTCTACTTTACCTCTTTTGTTTTTGATGAGCTTGCAAGTGAATCCAGAAGTATAAGTATACAAAAGCCTTTGTGAGTGCCAACGATACTTCATGAAGACGTTCTCCTCCTCAAGATCCGTATCACTTCATTCTTGCAAGGCTTGATGATATAATGCGAACAGGGACTGAGCTCGATCTTATGACCTATGCGTTGAACGCCTCCAAAGCAAGGTAGAACATGCAAAGGTTTTCAAGTAAGTCATCAATCAAATTAGGTAAGTATTTCTTCAACCTTCTTTCTTTTCTTTTATTTCTTTAGTATAGATCACCACATCTCCCAAATCTTTCATCATTTCTTTTCCAACTCATTTGTACATAGTCGCTTTCTGATTCTCCACCTTCTTCATCTATCGCTTTCTTTTTAACTTTAACCTTTAACTCTTCTTTAATTTTTCTTTCTTAAAAACAAAGACGAACTTTCATTTTGTTTTCATTAAGATTTCAATACAAAACTTTGAACACTTCTATCGCAAACCCTCCTTGTGGATCACGACCCGCATAGCCACTTGCTATAGCAGAAGAATTGAGCACTTGCACATCTTTATTCTAAATCAAAAATTCTTTATTTTTATGTGCAGGTTTTGCATCAATCAAATTTTGGCGCCGTTGCCGGGGAGGGTAACGTTTTTATTGAAATCTTATTTTTATTGAAAATTTTTTAGAACTAAAACGAATTTTCTTCTCTGTTGCAGGTTATAGGGCAAGCAAAGCAGGAAATTAAGATTGCAGTAACATATAAGTGGTATTGGGCCTCTGCTCTAGAAAGCAGAGACCAATTACCCTCTGCTTTGCCGCGTTTTCGCGGCCAAAGCCGCGGATACGCGGCAAAAAGGAGTTGACTACTAACGTTGTTTTTTGCAGGGCCGCTTGACTTGCAAAATTCTAGTTTTCTGCAATTTGTTTTTTCTTATATGCCATCACCAAAAGCCTGCTAATAAACCAACAGTAAAATACTTGTTGAAAAAGATAAAAAAATTGATTAGACGTTTGCATTTTAGGCACGTGTCTTTTCAATTCTTTTATTTCATTGTTGAAGAGTGCTGTAGCAAAGTACGTTCGCATTGCATGTAGAATAGGACTCACCTCTTGATTTTCATTACTTTGAGTGAATCTTATTTACATATCTTGTACACTTGCACAAACTTATCTTAAGGGCACTAACCCATAACAAGATAAGGTGGGGATTTAATCACCCTTCCTTGGCCCAAAAATCAGATTCCAAGCACTTACTAACCCAAGCCTAACTAAAAATGAGTAGACGTTGGCCCTAGGGACATCTCAGACTCAATTAGGAGATTATCCTAAGGGGGAAAAGTGTTAGAATTTGACTCCTGCAAAATCAGTATCTAGGAAGGGATTAAGGGCCGAAAGCCCGAAGGTTGGTGGTTATTTAATTAAGGAACGTCTTTGACGGAAAACCTCCCACCAACCTTGCCCTGACCTGGCTGATTAGCTTGTGGTCAAAGTCTGCATAATACCTCCCGTGGACAGTCTAACCAGTTAGGAGTCGTCTAGGTCATAAGTCTATCCTAACTTAGGTTAGAATTTTTTCTTTTTGTTTGCTTATTTGTTTGTTTTTTTCTTTCTTTTTGTTTGTATTCTATTGTGTGATATGGCTTATAATAACAATTTTTCCAATTTTAATAATAATCCATATGACACACCGACTTCATTTTCGGATATTGCCAACCCGGCATATCATAACTTTGACCAACCTAGTATGCCGGATTGGTCTTATCCGAATCAATATAACCCATGCCCCCAATCTAATAACTATAATTTCCAGAATGATTTCAACTCTTCACAGAGTCAGTGGGGATTCACCTACCCCGAGTCCAATTTTCAACCAACTTGTCCTCCTTCTCCACCTAGTCCACAATATTTTCAAGATTCATACTCAGTTCCACCAGTCCAAAATAGAAAACCATCAATTTTGGAAATGAGTATGCGTGAGTCCAAATAAAAATCACAAAATCTAATGGACTCACAATTTCACTACAATTCCAAGACAACACTTCATCTTTTCAACACAACAATGAACATATCACCTATGAAGAGATGCTTGAAGCCATGACTCAGGCTCAAAACGCTCGTAATCACGACATAGATATGATGGTCCAATCTTTACATTCTCACTGTTTGGCTAGTTCTGATGTCGGTAACCATTCTGTTAGAGCCGAAGAGTCATGTAGTTTTGAAAACCAAGGTTCCATTTCAGAACAGTCATTTGAACTTGCCCAAACTCCAAATTTTGAAAAGAATATTGACAGTTTGGCAAGTTATCCTTTTCCTGAAATCGAACTTGAAAATGAATATGATCATGAACCTCAACTTAGTGATTCAATTTTACTTCCTGATTCAATAATGACTCCGGTATCTTCACCTGATTTCAATCTTTTTTCCGAGTCAACATTGGATCCTGTGTCTATTCATCATGAAATTGAATCACCGATTTTTGATGATCATATTGAACTTGACCAATCTTACACTTTTGAAAATTCTATTGACAAATTGGCAAGTTCTCATTTTTTTGATATTAAACTCAATGAGATATGTTACCTAGATTCTCAAATCTGTGATCCAGTTCAACTTTCTGAATCAATATTGACTCCTGTTTTGTTACCAAACTTGAGTAATATTTTAGAGTCAGTTTTGATTCCCCCACCTATCATTCCTGAACTTGAATCACTAATATTAAGTCACATTCCATTGTTGGAAAATCATTGTGGACTTGAGTTTCAACTTCTTGACTTGGACACACTTCTCGAACCAATCTCGACTCCTGAACCTTTACTTGACTTAAGTCACCTTCCAGAGTCAGTATTAGTTCCTATACTTCCTGAGTTCAAGTCAATCATTCTATCTTTTCACTCCCCATTCTGGGACGAGGTGGTTGACAAATTTGACTCTGAAATCAGTTATGGAATTTGGAAATTAGGTGGGTCAAATACTTAATAAAATTCCTTCATGGATACACAATCTTAATAGGTTATATTAGAGAAACTTCTGGTGGGTTCCTTCGAACCTAACGAAAAGTTGATTGGGCCGCATTTCGTGGACCAATCAGACCACTACCGGAACCACCACCTTAAGGTAACCTTCTCCTTCCCTTTCTTCTTTTTCATGCATCTATGCATTAATTCATACATTGAGGACAATGCATGAGATAGGTGTGGGGGAGGGTCTAACATAACTTAGTTTTTTCTTTTTATTAAAAAAAAATTGACATTTTCTTTACTTTTAAAAACTTTTGAAAATAGAAACAATATTTTGACATATTTTTTGTAAGAAATTAAGTTAATTTTAAGGAATAGAAAAATCTAAATTAGGATTTCTTATACTTGGTCAAAATAAGATTATTTGTTTGATTTTTAGGGTTACGAAGAAAATTTGTCAAAGTAATTTAGTCTTGATCTTTACCTTGATGAAATATGCACACACTTAGGGTTCAAAAACAAAGATTCTTATGCCTTATAAAAAAAAAAAAAAAAGAAAAAAATATATCTATGAAAAAAGATAAAGAAATCTAATTATTGATTAGCTAGGTGCTTTGGCCTAAGCAAGCCTTAGTATTTATGCGAAAGATGATTAGATAAGTTTGAGAAAAAAATGTATATATATAAAATTCCTCTGATTAAGCTGGGTATTTGTGCCTAATAAAGCATAAGTATTCACGCCTAAAAGAGATTCATATAATAAAATCCTTAGTTTTGTGGCCTTATTTGCTCGAGTCCTTAAGTCCTTGGGGTGTTTTCTCACCCGGTGCCCTAAGACCTTTTGATTTGGTAGTCATCGATTAAAGGCTCGTTACATGGGCAGATTAGAAAGCCTAATAGAACTAAGGAATAATACCACCAAAAAAAAGTATATATATATATATATAAATAAATGAGGCATAAGAGTTAGAGTTAATGAACCCTTAGTCAAAATTTTCACAGTCACAAGGTGCATATGACTTAGGGTAAAGTAATAGACTATATGAGAAATACAATTTGACTCCTTACTTTGATTGATAACAAATTTTGAAGAGAGACTAAGTTTAGGAATGAAAAATTAGTTTTCCTATAACTTATAGATTGCTTAAATCTTACAATTATATTTCAAATATTTTCTCTTTCAAAATACTTTTCGAAAATACTAATTCTTTGTTTCTCTTTCTTTATGGATTTTGTGGGTGCAATCCGCTGAAAACCCTTACGAGACAAAACTCGTCCTCTAGGGGAAACCTAGAGGTTTAACGGCTTGTTGCACATGCTCAGTGCAATCGTGTGACCTGCGAAAGTGGTCTAATAATCCTTAGTATAGTTTAGCTGTTTTGCTCGAGGACGAGCAAAAGATAGGTATGGGGGTGTGATTGATCGCTAATGTTGCATATTTAGTATCATATTTCCATACTTATTATAGAATAAAATCTGCATTGTCCTAATTAAATGCTTAATTTATTTGCAGGCCCATTCCTTAAGGAGATGAAGAGAAATGAGCCCAAAAGCCCACCAAAATTCTGAGTTAAATCAGTATTAATTCGAGCTCACTGAATCAGGACAAAATCAAGAGGTTGAAAACCGGTTGAGAAGAATCCTCTCAGAATCGATCGGTTGAAGCAAAGATCAACGGCCATTTCTTCAAAATCTCGGAGCTAAACTGCAAATCTAACCCAAGATAAAGACATAACGAGATGCCGGGGAGACCCACCAACAGGGTGTGGCCACCTGGCCACACCCTGGCCGCGGAAACGCGGCCAAAGCCGCATTTCCGCGGCTTGGTTGGGAGTTAGGGGGAGCGTTTGCTCCCCCGATCTCCCCGGGATCCTGTAGGTTGGGTTTTTGCCTATATAAAGCCAGTTTTTTCACGGAAAAGGGGACGACCATGCAGAGATAGGATTTAGTCTAGTCTTCATTTCTTGTAGTTTAGGTTTTTCTTTTCTTGTTATGTAATTTGTATGTAAGCTTAGGTTAGATGAAGATTCATGTAAGTAAGAGAGAGGCTGATGTTGAGAGTGACACCGATGTACCCTCCTCCTTTCTTTCATTGTTTCTGCAAGTAATAAAGGTAAATGTTTTTGTTTTATGTTCATATTTCCTTTTGTTTCCTTATTTCTCTTTCTACTTTACCTATTTTGTTTTTGATGAGCTTGCAAGTGAATCCAGAAGTATAAGTATACAAAGGCCTTGTGAGTGCAACGATACTTCATGAAGACGTTCTCCTCCTCAAGATCCGTATCACTTCATTCTTGCAAGCCTTGATGATATAATGCGAACAGGGACTGAGCTCGATCTTATGACCTATGCGTTGAACGCCTCCAAAGTAAGGTAGAACATGCAAAGGTTTCCAAGTAAGTCATCAATCAAATTAGGTAAGTATTTCTTCAACCTTCTTTCTTTCTTTTATTTCTTTAGTATAGATCACCACATCTCCCAAATCTTTCATCATTCTTTTCCAACTCATTTGTACATAGTCGCTTTCTGATTCTCCACCTTCTTCATCTATCGCTTTCTTTTTAACTTTAACCTTTAACTCTTCTTTAATTTTTCTTTCTTAAAAACAAAGAAGAACTTTCGTTTTGTTTTCATTAAGATTTCAATACAAAACTTTGAACACTTCTATCATAAACCCTCCTTATGGATCACGACCCGCATAGCCACTTGCTATAGCGAAAGAATTGAGCACTTGCTCATCTTTATTCTTAAGTTCTGAAATACTGTATTTAGTGTGCAGGTAAAGCCTCAATCACCATCCTCTTGAGAAGAGTGTTGTTGATATCGACTGACGGTTCGATGGACCGTTCAGTAGAAAGATCAAACTTAAGTTACTTCAACAGACGTGTGATAAGCATCCCAAAGGGCAAGTGCCGGTTTAGGATCAGGAGATGATCAGAAGCCATATAGTCAAAGATTAGTTTGGGTATATTGACTCTAATGCCAACCAATTGAAAATTACCTAGAGAGGGTGAATAGGTGATGGCTATACTAATGGCAAATAATGCGGAATTAAAAATAATCTCGCTAGCAACCTAACAATTAGCAAATACAATAAAATAAAACTTGCAAGAGAGTAAGCAATTAGAGTGCAAGTAAGGTGAGAGTAGAGTTAAGAGAGAGAGAGAGAGAGTATGCAATCACAAACACAAGGATATGTTTCAAGGTTTGAGCCACTGCAATACGTCCCCGCCTTTAATACTATGAAGGATTTTCACTATGATCGATCCCACTGGATCGTCAAACGGTTACAAGTTCTCACTAAAACTCTTCGGACACACTTGTCCTATTTCACGGTGCCGTAACACCAACTTGGAGCTCACTAACTCGCTCGAGGCAACCTCTACAACTTCTCAATCGAAGGAAATCAGTGATCAACTCTTGATCACAAAATAGCTCACAAGCACGACCCTATAACCAAGATGAGAAAGTGAAACTCTTTGAGATTGTGTAGTGAAAATAGCTAGTAGAAATGTAGAGGAAAGGCTCAGGCTACAAATAAAAACTTTGGAAATCTTTGGCTCAAAGAGAAATCTTTTGTAAAGAGGCTAAAACTTGGAAAACTTTGATCTAAGACTTGAAAATCTTGTTATTGAGTTGTTTCGTAGTCCCATTGTTTGTAGGGGATGAAAATAAGGGTAGAAAACATAATAGAGCCATTAGGACAAAACCTAGGAAAAGACAAATTGGAAGCTAGCCGTTGGGAGCCAACTCAGTAGAAAATTCTATTGCCGGTCGACCGGCCGATCGACCGCCAACGACGGATTTCTGACAGTTGGGAAAGCGGTCGACCGTTCCCAACAGATGGTGAGAACTCTCTGTTGGTCGACCGGGTCGGTCGACCGGACCCAACAGAGAGCACTGCTCTTGCAGGCGGTTGACTGCCCGGTTGCCCGAAGTGCACGCTTGCACTTTGGTGCATGTCGGTCGACCGCCCAATCGACCGACAGAGCAAGTTTGCTTTGCCAATAGTCGACCGCCTGGTCGACCGGCTGAGGGCCAAAATCTTGATCTGGATATATTTTCGAAACCAATCTTTTCTAATGAAAAATCTTTTGATAAATAAATACAAAATAGAGTTCTAGGGATATGAAGAATTATTGTGTGATCATGAATCAACACCAAATAAATTAGAACTATATTTTAACAAAATACTTTTCTAAAAAAAAACCAGTTTTTCCAAAACTGGTTTTTCTGAAACTAGATTTCTCTGAAACTTGTTTTTCTGAAACTTAAAAAGGGAAACGGTAAGAAGCATAATTATAAACTTTTGATTGAAAAACACAAAGGAATATGAAATGTGTGTGTGTGTGTGTGTCAATCCCAAAAGTTACCAACCTCTATCATCTTAGTTTTAACAAATGACTATAAATCCTATCTAAAATAGAAAAAGTAAAATACAAATCTTGAAATAGTATTCTGAATATCGCTTGATCCTTGAGCTCTTATACTGTGCTAGGCTCTGGGATCTAAATCTTCTTGGCTTCTAAATGTGTGAGTCTTATGATGGAGCCGAAATGCAACATATAATTTTACCTAAAATTTAATTAAACAATCTTGTTAATACAGAACTACATATGGTTTGTTATCATCAAAACTAGAGCTAATGGCCTTTGGGCCAACACCCCTTTATTTCTCTCTTCATTTTCTTCCTTTCCTCCTTCATTCCAGCAACCAACCAGCAGCAGCCCAAACTGGGCCGTGCCTTGGTCGTCCCCCTCCACCATCATTTCCACCACAATTCTCTCCTCCATCTCCTCCTCTATTCCAACAACGACAACAACCATAGCACCAACATCACCACCATCTTCTTCTTCTTTCTTCTACCAAAAACAATCCATTTCCACAACCATCTTCTCCACCATTTCCACCACCACCTATACCACCTTGTCCGTCAACAATCACACCAAATTCTTCTCCTCGGCGTGCTCTTTCTAACGAACCTATCCGTCGTTCTCTGAAACCCCTTTTTTAAAACTCCAAATTCTCCTTTTGAACTAGACTTGCACTACCCTTGGCTTGGGCTTGGGGCATTGGCTGACTATCTCCGGCCACTTATGGCCGTCGCCGGCGACCTCCGACAAGCCATGGCCGGCCATCCCCCTTTCCTCTTTCTTTATTTCCTTCCTTTCTTTTCCTTCTTTCCTTCTTTCTTTCTTTTCTTCTTTCTTCATTTCCTTCTTTCTTTCTTCCTTTTTTTCTCTGCGTCTCTCTCACTCCCTCCTTCCCTTTGTCTCTCTCTCTCTCTCACTTTCTATTGTCTCTCTCACTCTCTTTTTTCCTGGACTCTCTCTCTCGCGCGCGCTCTCTCTGTCATGTCTCTCTCTCACTCCATCCGCGTTCTTCTCGTGTCTTGGCTTAAACGCGGGTCTCGAACCCCGCGTTTGTAGCACCTGCGCGACGCGACTCCCGTATCTGCGATTCCCGCGCCTCTATTCTCTCTCCTTCTAGTTCCTTCTCTCTCTTTTTCTCTATATAATATAATGTTTATTATACTTGAACGCATATTCACGTTGGTTATCTGAATTCCGGAGATCGGAGATTTCACAGAGTTTTCTGAAGACTTAGGCGAGTGTTCTCGCTTTCCTTTTGGACTTCCCCGCTTCATCGAGTCGACTTGTATTTGTATTATGTATTTGTATTTGTATTCATGTTTTGTATTGGAATGTGCTCCTGTATTTGTAAAAGGCCGAGAGCCCAGTATTGTACTTGTATATACCTGTGACGAATGCTTGTAACAGTATAGACAATATTCTATATATGTGCTGTTTGGAACTAACACCTTCTGCAGGTACCCTTGCCTTCGGCCTAACCTCCGAGTTCAACCTCTCTGAGGTTTTAAAGTCCTCTGAACTTTTTCTATGCTACGCCTGGTAGGCGGACCTAGCATCAACACTTTAACGCTTACTCCATTTGAGCATAGTTACCCCGTGAGCGTGGCTTCGCCATGAGCGGTAGTATGGCGTTCATACACTTGCTGTGACATGTATGTCTAGATACGCTACGAGCGATAACCTAACCGAGCGTGATAGCATTTAGTGTTGTACATTAGCTTCGCTCCAGCCCCGCTTAGCTCTACTTGGATGTTCGCTTACTTGCTGAATTAACTGCATGCCAGTTTATTGATTCTTCTATTAATGGTTGTGAAGAGTTTGAAATCTTACTTAAACTATTTTTCCTAAAAATGCATGATTTTTCGGTATTTGTACCGACCTCTTGTACCGATACAGCTTTCTTGTATCGCCTGACATGCTTTCGCTTGATGTGTTCACATATACTATGTTGTCTCTTGTCACCTGCCTAATATTACCCTCATGTCATGTTACCACTTGACACCCGACAGCTACTATTTAACACTTGCTCCTTATTATAACATGACTTATCACCTACCTCCTGTCATATTAATACTTACTTGTGATTATCACATTTACGGGGATACTGTACTTGTTATCCTGTATTATATATACAGTGACTTGAATCATGCACTTGTTATCTTGTATTATATATACAGTGACCTGAATCTATAGTACTCATGTACTTCTGAATTCCTGATCATGTCTTGCACCTGATATTCCCCTAAATTGATAATTACATAATAAATTATAAAAAGGAACAACTTGCATCAGGTCGAGGGAACTTGCGGATATCAATACATGTTCGTGTTTACAGAGGTACTAGGTATGTTGTGCAACTAAAACTTTCGGTCGGACCTGTGGGCCTCCAGGCGACCGAGGGGAGTGCTGGCTCCCTTTTTCTTGTACCATCTTGATAAGGGCATCCTATATGACCCTCCTATACGCCTTGCGGCCGGTTTCGTGCACCAGCAACAGAACGTCCTGGACCGCGGTCTCAGACATGCACGGGACCCACTGTAAATATTGTTCGTTGATACCCCTGCTGGTTTTCAATAACAACCTTGCTTTACTCAGATGTGGATATATGTGTGCTGGGACGCCAATTCACATACCTAGACATCTGGGTAAGATGAGTAATAATAATAATAAAAGATGTCAACTATGAATTCATTGTATGCTTTGCCGAGTATGCTTTTCATCAGATTTTACATCGGATTTTTGGTTTATGATCATTACTATATTATACCTGCTTACATCCTTCCTAACCCCTGATGTTCTACTCCACCAGTCTCCTACTGTTAACTTATTATACCATGAGTATTCTCTGCTTGATATCACTTGCTGTATAACTACTTGCTCATGTATGCTTGTGCCCACGATACAGTTTTCAATGCATGTTTATGATTCGAATTTATCTATACACGTGCGCTTATCTATGCACGCCACTTGGCATTTGCATCACCACTCGCCGGGGAGTTCTGACTCCTCTGAATCCTCATGTCCAGGTCATGAAGCTTGGAGCTAGTAGATTCTCCTGATTGCTAATCAGTGAGTATCGGAAGCGTGGATCTCCAACAGACGGTCTAAAGCCCTATCCTTCCAGGCCCCCTGCGCGTCTCTCGAGCTTTCTTGTTGTAACTTGTGAGCGCCATTTGTACTATTCATACTTGTATATCTCTTTATATTCTCGCATTTGCGCCTATCAGTGATGTAATATTCTTGTAATATTGTGTCACGCATAGTGATAACTTTGTAATTGTACTCATATGTTGGAATGTATAATGCACCACGTGTTTTCATACTCTGATTCTTACTTGTACTGATGCTTAGCGTATATACGTGAGGGTAATTCCGACCTGCATATATACGTCGCAGTAACGTCTCCGTACTGCGGGATCGGGGCATTACAGGATGGTATCAGAGCGTAGGCTCTCGCATCCTCAGTATGTCCAGACGGCAAATTAATGGTAAAGAAATTTGCAACTGGAATGCATGAGTCTCGATTTTATAATCCAACTACAAGTACAGAGTTATCTTTTTCTTTATCATCCTTCCTTTCATTTCTAATCCCTTCCATCTTTTCACTGTTTTGATTTTTCGTAACCTTTATACCAACTTAAGATATGAATAGACTATAGATGTAGCGGCTAGTTCTGAATGAAGCTATTATATGATCTCTCCGGCCAACTCTATAATGCTTGGGTATTCTCAGAATTGATCCATGATCGGGTTATCTTTCAGAATTTGGTATTCAGATTTTTCTACAACTATTCTATATTCTTGGCTATATCTTTTAGAGTGATCGATGCCTGGTATTCGAAATTCTTAACTATCGGTCTTCTTCATTTATGCTCAATATTATCAGGGTTTTCTTTATTTTCGATATTCTGGCTCATTCTCAGAATGTATTAAGTATGCAGTACAACAGGAATTCTATTGAAAAGCAGTGTTATCAAGTAAGTATTATTCGGCATCGTTCGAAGATTTATACAGTAGAAGTGCAGAAGATATCTATATTCCGATTATTGTTCAGTCAACTTGAGAGCCCTACCTGTAGTGATTCATATCTTGATTGGTATAATTTCTGTCCCTCTCCTCTTTGTATTCATTTTACCCCTTATCGAAATTGCGAGGACGCAATTTTTGTAAGGTGGATGGAATGTAACACCCCGCTCCTAGAATGAGTACTTAGTTGCGTATTCAAATTTTTTGATCATATTTTTTTATTTACTTCCTGTATTTATTTTGTATTATGAATTATTTATATGATCATTTTGCCTTGGATCTGGATTCGTGGACTCGGAGTCAGCCCTAATCTGAACCAAGGACCCGATCCTAGTGTATTACTTGATTTGATCTTTTTGATAGTCAGATTTGATCGATTTCAATTTCAAATATTATTTTTCCAATATTTTAGATTTTTTATGATTTTCTAAAATTTTTCTGAATTAAATTGGAAATCTTCAAAATCAGTGTCGACCAGTGCCGCTCTCCGAGACTCAGATTTTTAATTTACAAAAGGAGTTGAAATTCTACAAATGACTTTTATATTATTTCTTAAAATTATATTTTCTATTAAAATATATTTTCTGAGATTTTTTAGAATTTATCAAAATCCGACCGACCTGGTGTAGACTGGCATCAACAGTGGATTTCAGGATTATTATTCTGAAAACTGGTTTGAATCTCTGAAATCTGATTTCACGAAACATCTTAAAATAATATTTATTATTTTTGAGAATTTTCGAAAATCTTCCGAGTTACTTCGATTTTCTGACTTTTCGGAGTTTTCAATGTTTTCCCAGATATCGGAATTTTATCCGGATATTTTTCTCTTTTCTTTTTACCTATTTTCTCTCTCCTTCTCAGACGCGAGAATTACCAGATACAAATCTGGTCTTTAATGCAGAGATTCTCTTTCTTTCTGCATTTAATGCCCTTCAAATCAACTCTGATTAAGTCATTATGACTTTTTGTCTCTTCTCAAACGTGACACTTGCGTTTTCTACTGGACGCGGACTTCATCTCCACGTCTGGCTCAAGTTGGCCAGACACGAGTCTGTTTTGGACGTGGATGTGGGCCTTTTTGGAGAAAAGGGTATGCTTGTAATAATCTCCATCTCCATTACACACACACTCTTACCCCCCTTTCTTTCTCTCTTTCATCCTCTTCCTTTCCTCCTTCATTTCCAGCAACCAACCAGCAGCAGCCCAAACTGGGCCGTGCCTTGGCCAGCCCCCTCTCCACCTTCTCTACCACCATTTCCACCACCATTCTCTCCTCCATCTCCTCCTCCATTCCAACAACAACAACCATAATACCAACATCACCACCATTTTCTTCTTCTTTCTTCTACCAAAACAACCCATTTTCAGCACAATCTTCTCCACTATTTACACCACCACCTACACCACCTTGTCCGCCAACAATCACACCAAATTTTTCTCCTCGGCGTGCTCTTTCCAATAAACCTATCCTTCGTTCTTCGAAACCCCTTTTATAAAACTCCAAATTCTCCTTTTGAACTAGACTTGCACCACCCTTGGTTTGGGCTTGAGGCTTTGGCCGACCATCTCCAGCCACCTCCGGCCTTCGCCGGCGACCTCCGGCCAAGCCATGGCTAGCCATCTCCCTTTTCCCCTTTCTTTCCTTCTTTTCTTTTCCTTCTTTCCTTCTTTCTTTCCTTCCTTCTTTTTTCATTCCTTCTTTCTCTTTCATTTTCTTCCCGCGTCTCTCTCACTCCCTCCTTCCCTGCTTCTCTCTCTATCTCTCTCTCTCTCACTTTCTATTGTCTCTCTCACTCTCTCTCTCTTTTTTTTCGACACACTCTCTCTCCACCTCTCTCTCTCTCTTCTGTCCTGTCTCTCTCTCACTCTCTCATCTCCGTCTCCCTTTCTCTTATGTTAATTGCTAGACGCAGAGCTCACCTCCGAGTCCAAGCAACTCCTTAATGCGATCTTTGCGTTCTTGTATCAACGCGATGCGGAGCTTATGCCCGTGTCCATGTTCTTCTCGTGTCCTGGCTTAAACGCGATCTCGAACCCGCGTTTGTAGTGTCTACGCGATGCGACTCCCGCGTCTGCGATTCTTGCGTTTCCATTTTCTCTCCTTCTGGTTCCTTCTCTCTCTTCTCCTCTATATAATATAATGTTTATTATATTTGAACGCTATTCGCGTTGGTTATTTGGATTTTAGAGATCGGATTCTCTTCAGATAAAACCAGCAAGCCTTCCATGCACTCTCATTCATTTACTATTGCATGTGCATGCGTATGCACATGCAGGTATGTTTCCTCCCCTTTTATTTTGATTTTCATTTGTATTTTAGATTAAATTAATTAGTTTAATTGATTATTAAAATATCTTAAATTTTAGTTAATTATATTTTAGTAGATTGATTTTTAATGGTTGTTAAGTATTTAGATAATTATTGTGTGAGTAATCTTAGTTATGAGTAACTAATTTTTCTAGTGCCAAGGGAGATGAACCTACGCTAGATTATTTTGTGATAAACCTGTAGTTTCATAACTATGATTGTTGCACTCACCGATTGACCTAGATCTTTTAGGAGATTATTTTTAGAACTACTGGGTATTTGACGGGCTATGTGTCTGGGTTAATGGTTCATACTTAGAGTTTTATCGTTTTTTTTCTTTTTTTAATTTATTCAGCCATTTTATTCACCTTTAATGTATCATGTAATTGGACAATACCTTGTGCTTAAATCTAGTGTTCAGACTTACTTTGCCTGTTAGAAATAGAGATTTAGTGAGTAACAACATACTAGTGTGGAGACCGACATTGACCAGTTGATGCTAGTTTAGGGAATTCGACCCTAGGTGCTTGACTTTTCTTTTATTATAATTAGTTCAAATAAGCCACAAACCCACATAAACTTTTGTCTAATTCACCAAGAAGTGTTAAAACTGTAAGAACCACATGTCCCTGTGAATTGACCCTCAAGTGCTACAATCGAACGACCGTGCGCTTGCGTTAATTTAAAACGAGGAGTGAAATCTCCCCAATACCTTCCTTTACTCAGATGTGGATATATGTGTGTTGGGACGCTAATTCACATATATAGACATCTAGGTAAGACGAGTAATAATAATATAAAAAAAGATGTCAACTATGAATTCATTATATGCTTTGCCGAGTATGCTTTCATTAGATTTTACATCGGATTTTTGGTTTATGATCATTACAATATTATACCTGCTTATATCCTGCCTAACCCCTGGTGTTCTACTCCACCAGTCTCCTACTGTATCTTATTATACCATGAGTATTTCCTACTTGATATCACTTGTGAAAAACACCTAGAGGGGGGTGAATAGGTGTAAATGCTAATCTAACAATCCTTTTAAAATTAAGAGGATGAATGATGCAACGATCTCTCAAAACAAGACTAAGAGCCGAATACCCCGTGAGAGGTTCTGAACTCCTTCCTCCCATTCCCCTTGAATGGGTTAGAGGTGCGCAATGCAACCTTGTTGTATGAGAATTAATCGAACAAATGATGAATAATATGCAATGATGAAATGCACACAAGATATCACAAGTATCACAAACTTGAAGTATAGCACAAAGAAAGACAAAATCACAAACAAGTAATTAAAAGCAATAGAGTGCAAGAGAAATTAAAAGCAAGAATTGACACAAGGCAATCGCAAACACAGATATTTGTTTCGAGGTTCGAGCCACCGCTCTACCCCCGCCTTCACCTCCGTGAAGGGTTTCCACTATCCACCGAGACGATTACAACGTCTACCGAGACCCGAGCACCGAGCTCCACCAAGTACAATAACCTCTACCGAAGAGGTGTCCTCCACAAGAACAAGAAGAACACAAGTAACCAAAGTGATCACAACAAGATCACTAAACTCTTTACAATTTCTCACTCTTTTACAACTTCCTTATAGAATGAGTAAGGGATTTTTGGCTCTAAGAAGTGTAGTGAGAAAACCCAGTTGTAGAGATGATTTTTGCTAGAGAACACAACTGAAAGCTCAAGAAAGAGTAGGAAATGAGGAGCTTAAACACTTTTCTTTTCTTTTGAAACTATAAAACTTGAGGATTTTACTTGGTATTTTGCAAGAGACTCTTCTCCTCTATTTATAGGGAGAGAAATAGGTTAAAAACAATTATTTTAATCTTATTTGACCTGAAAAAGTTCTCTAAAACCTCATAAAAAGCCTGCTAAAACAGATCAATAAAACAGATTTCAGAATTGCACAAAAGAGGAAAGAGCCGTTGGGCTTTTGCAGGCC
>JAVJIF010018979.1:0-80171 GCA_038442645.1 Agave tequilana
AATTGCATGAAGGCAAATGACTCAAGGGGTATACATATATATTTATTAGATTTGAATCAAAATAGCATATACATGAAGTAAAAACATGAAAATTGGCAAAACAAGTGTAAATGAGAGAATCATCAAAACTAGGCTATACATGTGCATATAGTGAGTACAAATGAACAATGAAGTGCAAACGTATATGAATCAAATGTTGCTCACTACTTGTACTCGTATATACACAAGTTTTGACAAAACTACATTTAAACAAGTTATATACCTCATGAAGCACAAAACAATAAAACACGAACATGCTAAAAATATCATATATGAAAAAGGCATGTAAATAAACTAGGAGTTTTAGAGATAGTTACCAACACATGAACTATACTCCAAATCTCCAAAACATGGTGGTTGTCCCACCAAACCTCCTTGATAGCGATGCATCAAATGTGTATCCAACAAGTCCATGTGCATCCACCATCAAGGCACCAACTCTCTCACGTCGTCTGAGAGCCCGCACCTACATCAAATACAAAAGGTGGGGATTTTGGTACCCATTTTCTTTGGGTCCAGGAGGATTAGCATTGTAAGGAACCCAAACATTCTTTTTAGCAAAATTTAAAGAATTAATTCTATCAAAACAAAATCTTGCTAAATGGCCTTTGCGGCCACAGTGTACACTTGTACACTCTAGGATGCATATGTATATGAGTGTGATCATGACGTGCAAAGTGTGCATATGCATGTTGAGGGTGATGTGCATGAACATGTGGAGTTTGTTTCTTTGAAAATAAGGACTCCAATCTAGAATGGTTAAAAGCACATTTGCTCAAAGTTGAGCTCAAACAATCTATTTTATTTTTTAAAAATTTAATCTCATTTTGATTAATAGTGGCATGTAAAGCATGGTGAGATTGGGAATCATTATTCTTTTTCTTTTTAGAAACATTTTCTTTTTCTTTTGAAATAACTTTTTTTTAAAGAGTTGTTTTCATTCAAAGCAACTTCTTTTTGTTTTTTCACCAAAATGATTTTATTTTTCAAAGCATTATTTCCTTCACACATGTCATTTAATTTAGAAAGCAAGGAAATATTCTCATTTTTCAAAACTCATTATCTTTTTCAAAGCATGCAATTTTATTTTTAAAGAATCATTTTCTTTTAAAACATTTTCAAAACTAGTTTGATAAGAATCTTTTTCTTTTAACATGCAATTAATTTTATTTTTCATTTTCTTGTTATCCTTTTTAAGCATGTCATTTTTCAAGAAGTTGTTGACAAAATGATTCAAGCTCATCATAAGACATATTAACATCTTCTTCTACCTCGGATTCGGTATTTACCTCAAGGGAGTTATCCCCTTGGACCATGTAGCATACGTTGGAAGAGTCACTTCCAACATCCGAGTCGCTCCCCGCATAATATTGTTCATTTTCACCAAGGGAGATGATGGTGTTCCAAACTACAAAAGCCGAGTCAATGTTAGCAACCCGACATAAATAATCATTGTTTAGGGTACTCTTTAAAGCATGAATGGCTTTTGAGTTAGTCTCAATATACTTGCTATTGTTAATATATGAATCTTTAATAGTGGCAAGATAAACATGAATGCCTAGGCCTTTGAGGTACAAAGACATCTTAACCTTCCAAGTTTGAATGTTAAGAATGTCAAAGGTGGGAGGTGACATGAAATCCATGTGTGTGTACAAATATTGTGATTAGCTATAAAATGAGGATCTTTAACTCTAGATTGTAAGACCCAATCAAGAGCACTTGGCTCTGATACCAATTGTAAACACCTAGAGGGGGGTGAATAGGTGACTAGCTAATCTAATTTATGCAAACTAAAACTTCTTAAACTAAACACCAAGTATAACACCCAGATTTCCCGTGAAGGGCTCTGGACTAACTCCTCAAGATTCCTCTAAATAAGAGTTGAGGTACCGCGTTGGCTCTCTTGGTTGAATACAAGTGTTAGCAAACAATCCCACGCATATAACAATATGAGCACAAATATATATATATATATATATCTAGCAATTAAAGATGAAAGCAATATAAGCATGCGAGATGTAACAAGTAAGAGATAGAGAGAGCAATCGTAAACACGGGATATTTGTTTCGAGGTTCGAGCACACTTGCTCTACGTCCCCGCCTTCAACACTATGAAGGATTTCCACTAAAATCGATCCCACCGGATCACTCGGTGCCGCGCAACACCTACAAGGCGAGTTCACACTTGAACTCTTTGGACTCTCTAGTCCCTTCACTCGTTCCCGCAAGAACTACACACCGCAAGCCCACTAGCTCGCCGAGGCCACACCTCAAATACCGAGTTCTCACTAGAATCCGAAACACCGCGAACACACACGTCCGCCTCCTCGAAGTCTTTGGTGATCACAACACTTTGATCACCTAAAAACAATCTCACAACAACTCTCCTATAGGTAGATATAGCAATGGATAGCTCAAGTGTTTGTGAGAAAACTTGGATTGAATGTGGTGGTAAAAACTCAAGAAAATCACTTTTGAAAACTCTTGATAAACTCTACTTTTGAATGGAAGTATTTGGCTCTTAAACAAGTGGAGAAAACCTCTTAAAAGAGTAGGAAAAACTAGCTTCAAAATTCACTAAACATCTTGTTTAAAACAGTCCAAGAAAGACTCAATTTATAGGGCTCCCAAAAACTATCCGTTATAGCCCAGTCAGCAGCTCTGACTATTGTCGGTCGACCGGCGCGGTCGACCGCCAACGGTCAGAAATCTGACAACAGAGAGCAGAGCTCTTTGCCGTCGACCGGCCCGGTCGACCGGAGCTTTCCAGAGAGCAGAGCTCTTTGGACGGTCGACCGGGTCGGTCGACCGGCCCTCCAGCCAGACCTGGCGTGCACGTTTGTGTACGTCGGTCGACCGACTCCTAGCTCAGTCGACCGGCAGAAGCCAGAAACAGGGATTTTAGGGATTTAAAAGTTGTCTTTTTAGCTTAAATAAAATCCCATAAAATCTCTAAAATTTTACAAAAATAGTTTCAGTATTATACTTTGATATACAAACATGTTTGAGTAAAATCAAGACATGTTACAAACATTTTGAACTATTTTTATAACTTAGAAATTTTGGCTCAAAACAAAAATCGTATTTTTCTAAATTGGTTTTTCCGAAACTTCTCCAAATACAAAAAACAAGATATTTTAAACACTTTTTAAAGCATAGAGTGTATGAAAATGATCCACTACACGTACATGAAGAAATATCTATGTTTTTGACAATAAGCACTAAAATGGTTTTGGTTAAAACATGTATACTTTGAATAGCAAAAACCAAACCGGTATTTTTCCAAAATGAAAAATCCTTTTATAAAAACTCATCTAAATCAAGAGTGTGTGTGTGTATATGGTATACTTGAGCAATCCACCAACTATTCTATCCTTTACATTTTATCTAAAATAAAATCTTAAAAACAAACCTAGACACAAGTCTTGATCTTGAAGGTCTTCACTTGAAGTCTTCTTCTCCTCTTTACTTGGTCCAAACTTGATCCAAAGAGCTAGACTCCTCTTGAGTATTTGATGCGGTCTTGATGTATAGGCTTTTGAATCAAACCGTGCTAGCTCCAAACTTGACTTTAAATCCTTTGTTGAAGCTAAACCATTAAAGCAATAAAGTAAGTATGAAATAAAAACAAGTTATTTTTTAAGATCAACTTCAAAAGTTAGTTCAAAGTCCAATCCCATCCTCATGTGTCTTCAAGAACACTCGCCAATATGCAAGGCTTAATTTAGGCATTCATATGATTCATTGAGTTCTTTTTTATAGAAATCAATCAAGAAGAAAACTCATAAAAGAAGGAGAATAGTGAGCCTTGAAAACAGATCTAGCTACTCATAACGAAGAAAGAATAAATAATGGAATTAATTAAAAACATAAACATACCAGTAAGATTGAGTAGAGTCAAGCAAGATGAATCTCCTTTGATTGTCACTTCAATGGTCAATTACACACTCTTTTTCTTTCTCTCATTTGTTGCTGGACTGAAATAAAAATGAGATACAACTTCTCATAAACTATCTAACAATGATCCTGAACCCTAAAAATAAACTAAGAAATTAATCCTAGTCTTTATCCCTCTGTTTCTGATGTGTGGGGTATTTATAGGGAAGAAATGGACAGGAGAGACGAGTGGAGAGATAGGAGGAGCTGGCTATTTCTGAATTTGAATCCCCCTCTTATCTCTAAACTTGATTTAATGTGAAAATTTAATTCTGACCTGCAGCTTGTTGTTGTGTTGATTTCTGAATATAACTTATCAAATTATAGAATTAGAAACAGTGATCAACGTAAGAGTTGTAACCCTTTAAGTCTTCTTCTGGATCATCTTAAATCACCAGATTTGACTTTCGGTAGTGAAAGTTATAATTAAAATACTATAATGTGTTGGTCCCGAGATGATGCCAATTGTGGATCTAAATACAATGTCAACACATATACTAAACAAAGAATGATTAGAGTTAAATAAATAAAGAACTTGCAATAAAAGGAAATTAAATCTCAGAAAAGTTAAGCAAACGCAAACACGAAAGATTTATCCTGGTTCAGTCCTTGAGACCTACATCCAGTCCCCAAGCCTCCCGCTTGAGATTTTCCTTTATCCTTGACTATGTACACCCAAAATCAACACCTTGCACACCACTTGACAAATCCCCTTTGCCAAATGTGTACAACTCCTCTTACAACCAAGAGAACAAAACACCTTGTACAACCTCTCTTCTACACCAAGAAGACGCTCTTGTACAATGCTTCCTTTGAGTGATTACAAACTTTCCTATAAGCCTTGAATCAGTATGTGATCGTGGACAAGGGCTATTATAGGTTAACTTTCAGAGATCTTCACAAAAGAGTAGGAATTGGTGAAGAACTGGAAGTGGGACAGTTTTCAAAGAACCAGAATATTTTTCAGAGTTTTTGGGCTGAAAACTATATATTTTAATTGGTATTTTGGCCTAAGATAACAACCCTATTTATAGCTGAACTCTAGGGTTAGTTAGGGTAGTTATTAGGACCATTTTGAATATTTAATCGTTGGATAACGTTAAAGGAAATACCAGAAAATAAAAACTGTCCAATAGTCAGAAACTGCCATTAGTCGACTTGAGATATGGGTTAGTCGACTAGGGTAGGCAAATTTCTCAAGGTTAGTCGACTATAGAAAAGACCAAGTCGACTAGGTCAAGTTTGAATCAATAGACAAGTTTCTGGAAACTGAACCAAGTCGACCACAACTATATTATAAGTCGACTAGGCCAGGTATTAGTCGACTAGGTATTCTTTTAAGTTGACTAGAAGTGACAAACAGAGAGTTGGGATCTTTCAGGACAAAAAGGCTAGTCGACTAGGGAAATGGTCAAGTCGACTATACTATGTATAAGTCGACTATAAAATAGTATAAGTCGACTAATAGGCTATGATGTGTGTGTGTGTGTGTCAAGGCTTTTAACATGCTATCAACATTACAATACACATTATTATCAACTTTCCTTGAGAAGTCTTGATCATGAAGAACTCTTGAATAGGCTTGTGATAGAGCTCCAAATGATATGGCTTCACAAATGTCTCATCAAAAGCAAGTTCCAACATAATGTATCCAGTCTGAATCTGAGTCTAAATTGCTTCATCTCATCTGTTAATGTTCTCTCTATCCATTTATCCTTTTAGATTTTGCGATCTATCTCTTTATCCTCAGCGAAACTGATAATGCCTTATTCTAATCTATTTTTTTTTGAATTTAGATGATATTATCTCATTAGATATACCCAATCTTCAGATAAAATTATCTTTAAAACCTCTGGCTTAGAATCGATCCCTTTTCTTTTAAATTTATGAATTTAATTTGGATAAATATGTCAATCTCTGTCTTTTCTTCCTTAATTACACAGCACGCCATTAAATATGAAAATACATTAAACAACAAAGATTTATTTAAATATAATGCAGAAATATGACATATATGGTATGAAAATATGTAATACACGTGTACGATCAAGTCACCAGGATGGACTTCCCGACCTCTTAACTCCAACTGACTGGACCGATAGTTCTTCCTACATAATACTTCTCCGAGGGCGATTCTTCATCAAGGACGGCAAAATCCACAACTTCAACATTTTGTTGCACTCTTTTATAAACATAAGGCTACACCCAGATTAAATAGGCCATATGTAGTACCTTTATGTGATATTTATTTCAGGCAACTAGGAGGGAGGGAGAAAGGCTTTGCTAAACTTTCTCTGGCACTCGCTAATCCCATTTTCTAGTCATGGGCTTGAAGAAGAAGAGAGAAAGCAAGACAAATAAAAAGATGCAGAAAACACGTGAAATGAAGGGAATTAAAAATAATAATGTACAGGAATTGGATCAATACATCTACACCAATTGGCTCGGTTCCTGGCCTTGTCGTGCTCAAAACCCACATCAGTTATTGAAGCAATTTTTGAAGTTCCATTTTCTCAACCATCTTTCGGTCTTCTTTTTCCTAGGGGAAATGACAAAATCGCACCGCACCGAAGAAGGAAAGATAACCGAACTGAAATGGAACCGATTTTTTCAATTCGGTTCAACCAAAATCTCAAACTGGATGAAACAGTATGGGAGTTGGGTTGGGCTTGGAATAAAAAGGAAAATAGAAAGGAAAAAGAAGTAGTAGTGCGCCTGGTCTTGTGGGCTCGATTTTAATAAATAAAAGAGAAGGAAAAAAAGGAAAATTAGAAAGTGAGCTGGGCTTTGCATAATTTCATTGGGCTAAGAAAAAAATTGAAAGGAAAATTGGAGCTCATTCGGTTCGGTTTACCGAAACCCAAAAATTGGAAACCGAATCAAGCTCCTCCTCAAAGATCAGTTCAGCACAGTTCGGTTTGGTTCTTCGGTTCGTCGCATCAAATGCTCGCCCCTACTTTTTCCCATCATATGGATCAAAATGAAGCACACAACTCAAAAAAGAATCAATTGCTTTACATTTAGAAAGCTTAGAATGTTGATGATCTACCACCAATCAAATAACAGTGTAGCACCAAGTCAAAGATTCAGCAGCAGAAGTGAAAGCGTAGAAGATCTGCCACTAGTAAGCAATCACCACACAACCTAGGAACACAAGATTTAACATGGTTGGCAATTTGCCTTCGTCCACGGGGAGGAGGAGAGAAATATTTATTGAAGAAAATAGAAGAGTTATAATGAGATCTCTCTCACAATTTTTAATGGTTAAATTCTAGAATTTCTCTTGAATTCTTCACACACCTTCAAAAGGCCACCCCTGAGGGGTTTATATAGGCACCTGGGTTGATTATAGTCCAACACGAACTCAAATCAGCCCATCCTAAGAGAAATAAGAAACCGTTTCCAAACCAAAATAGGAGACAAATATGTATTAGAAAACTGTCAAAAAACCTGAATTCTTCTCCAATGAAAATGAGGCACTCCAAATACTAATAATCTCTACCTTGACTCAAGTTCATTGAGTCCCTCCATAGAAATTGGCCTCTTCTTCATTTGCCTTCTTTTCTCCCCATTTTTGTGACTTCACATGGCTCCCTCTCAAGAGCCCGTTCGCCACTTTACCTTTGGAGAATCTTGATGAAGTTCAGAGATGCTCTGAACTTCTTTACCGGGATGGTCTTTCTCATCATATTTGTTAGATTCTTCTTTATGCTGATCTTTATCAAATCGATCAACTTATCATCTATGACCCACTGATGTATCTTGTGAAATCTCATATCAATGTGCTTCGTCCACTTCTGATACCTGTAATCTTTAGCGAGATGAATAGCACTCTGGTTATCGCAATGAACCCGAACTGAATCCTGTATGATATTGAATGTCTCAACCAATCCTCTCAACCACAAAGCTTCTTTTGACGCCTCAACTGCACCCATGTACTCCATTTCTATCAGTGAAAGAGCAATTGTATCTTGCAACTCTGCCTTCCAACTAATGACGCACTCAGCTACTGTGAACACATAGCCCATCGTAGATCTTTGCTGATCAAGATCTCCTGTATAATCTGCATCAATATAGCCTTGTAGTAATCTAGGCTTCCCTATTTTTAATCTCTGAAACCCAAGCCTAGTCTCGCAGTCCCTCGCAGATATTGTAGCGCCCACTTAACTGCTTCCCAATGTTGCTTTCCTGGATTGACATGAACCGACTTACTGTACTAACTACATAGGCTAAGTCAGGCCTTGTGCAGATCATAGAATACATGAGTGATCCCATCGCACTAGCATATGGTACTCGAGACATCTCTTCCTCCTCTACTTGTGATTATGGACACTGCTTGAAGGATAATTTGAAGTGACTTGCCAAAAGAGTGGTGACTGGTCTTGCTTCTACCATGTTGAATCTCTCGAATACCTTGAGAACATAGTTCTTTTAGGATAGCCAAAGTCTTCCTGAGCCTCTATCTCGAGTGATTTTCATACCTAAGATCTTATTGGCTTCTCTCAAATCCTTCATGTCAAATTCCTTCTTGAGCTGAGCTTTAAGCTTCTGAACATGTATCTTATTTCTCACAACAATCAGCATATCATCCATATATAACAGCAAATATATCGGATCATTACTCACGACTATCATACTCACATCGATTGTATTTGGCCTTGAACATGAACGAGTCGAACCATTTGTACCATTGCCTGGGAGACTGCTTAAGTCCATAAAGGGATTTCTTTATATGACACACCTTATTTTCTTTACCTTCATGAATGTAACCTTCAGGTTGTTTCATGTATATCTTCTCCTCTAGCTCACAGTGCAGAAATGTTATTTTGACGTCTATTTGCTCCAACTCTAAATCAAACTAAACAACTATCGCCAATAATATCTGAAGAGATGTATGCTTGACTACAGGAGAGAAAATCTCATCATAGTCAATACCCTCCTTCTGAGCATATCATTTATGAACTAATCTAGTCTTGTATTGCTCATTGTCTTTCTTGCGAAAGACCCATCTGCAACCTATTGCCTTGAAGTCCTTTGAAAGATCGACTAACATTTATGTTTGGTTTCTATCCAAAGACTCCATCTCTTGCTCCATGGCTGTAATCTACTTGTTGTCATCATCTGCCTTAATCACTTCCTTGTAACAGTTAGGTTGTTTTGTTTCTGTTACTAATGCGAACGAGACATGATCTTCATCCCAGCCATACCTTGTTGGTGGCACCGTAACTCTGACTGTCCGCCTCAATGGTCTAGGTTGCTCTTGAGTAGCCTCTTATTTGTCTCCATCTGAATCTGAGGAGTCCTCTTCTGACACTTTAGTCCTTTTAGGGCTATCTGAGAACTCGACTCTCTTTTTCTGAGTGTCTGCTGCTGAACTGTCTGAAGCCCACTTTGCGCTTTATCCTCCGTCTCTGACTTTTCTCGCAACATTAAATCTTTATCAAAGACCACATCTCTGCTGGTAAAGGTGCTCCTTTTCTCGGGATCCCAACCCTTGACTCCTTTAGTGAACCCGATGAAGATATACTTCTTAGACTTGGACTCTAGTTTGCTCCTTTGCTGACTATTAACTAAACTATATGTCAGGCAACTAAAAATCCATAAGGTTGAATAGTCCACAGATACTCCTTTCCATATCTCCTCTAGGATCTGAAGATCAATAGCTGTTGATGGTGACATACTAGATAACTCGCATGATTCACTGCCTCTACCCTAAATTCTTCTGACATGTCAGCTGTAATCTGATACTGCGGGCATATTCTGTAAGTGTCTGATTCATGCGCTATACTACTCTATTTTGTTCTGGTCGCCCTGAAACACTTAGCTAGTGTTTGATGCCTTTGCTTGCTAAGTAGTCTTTGAATTCTTTGGAGGTGTACTCACCTTCATTATCAGACCTCAAGACTTTCACCTTCCGCTCTGTCTGATTTTTCACCAAAGTTTTTCACTCCTTGAACATCTAAAATACTTCCAATTTCTGTTTCAAGAAGTATACCCAAGCTTTCCTAGAAAAATCATCTATAAAGTAACATAGTACCTAGCACGTTCAATGGATGCTACTAGCGAAGGCCGCCACACATCCGTCTGTATGAGATCTAGCAAGCTCTTTGTCTTGCGCTGAGATGTAGAGAAAGCTACTCTATATTGCCTATCCATAATGCAAAATTTATAAAGATCAAGTTTTGCAATATTTAATACCTGGTAGAGCACTCCTTTTGTGTAGGACTTG
This sequence comes from Agave tequilana, assembly GCA_038442645.1. Classification (NCBI taxonomy): domain Eukaryota; kingdom Viridiplantae; phylum Streptophyta; class Magnoliopsida; order Asparagales; family Asparagaceae; genus Agave; species Agave tequilana. The sequence continues at coordinate 10,205 of JAVJIF010018979.1, forward strand.
AAGACCTCGCTCGCTCATGTGTCCAAGACGCATGTGCCAAAGTCTTGTAGTATCCTCCTTCTCTGTTGCTGCTAAAGCGTCACCAATAATAATGCTTCCTGTCAATTTGTACAAGTTTCCTGTTCGTTCTCCTTTGATAATCATCATGGAGTCCTTTTGTAACTTTGATTGCTCTATCTGCACTAGAAAACTTATACCCACAAGCTTTCAAAGCTCCCAATGAGAGTAGATTCTTCTTTAAATTTGGAACGTGTCGAACGTTCGTGAGGGTTTGAACATGTCCATCAAACATCCTCATACGGATATTGCTGATGCCAACAGTCTCACACACATCATCATTTTCTATCAGGATAGAGCCTCCATCATAAGGCTTATAAGTACTGAACTACTCTCTTTTTGGGCACATGTGATATAAGCACTGTTGGCCCAAAGGCCCATCACTCTAGTTTTGATGATGATTAACTCATGTAGTTATAGTACTAATGATCTTGTGTTTAATTAGTCTCAGATTTGTGATCGAGATCTTAGTAGGTGTTTAGCTTCAACAAAGGATTTTAAGTCAAGTTTTGGAGCTAGCACGTGTTGATTCAAGAGCTTGTGCATCAAGATCACATCAAGTACTCAAGAGGAGTCTAGCTCATTGGATAATGGTTTGGACCAAGTCAAGAAGGAGAAGAAGATTTTCAAGAGAAGACCTTCAAGAGAAGACTTGTGTCTAGATTTGTTTTGTTAAGATTTTGTTTTAGATAAAATGTAAAGGATAGATTAGTGGTGGATTACTCAAGTATCATATACACTCACACACAAGATTTAGATGAGTTTTTATAAAAGAGTTTTCATTTTAGAAAAATACCGTTTTGGTTTTTTGAAGTTTCATATATACATATGTTTTAACCAAAACTATTTTAGGGCTTAATGTCAAAAACATAGATATTTCATCATATATGTGTAATAGATCATATCCATACACACTAAGCTTTAAAAGTGTTTAAAATATCTTGTTTTTTGTATTTAGAGAAGTTTTGGAAAAATCAATTGGAAAATAACGGATTTTGTTTAAAGCTAAAATTTCCATAACACAAAAATAGTTCAAAATGTTTGTAACATGTTTTTATTTTTACTTAAACATATTTGTATATCAAAGTATATTACTGAACTTATTTTTGTTCATTTTTAGAGAATTTATGGGATTTTATTGAAGGAAAAATAACAAGTTTTTAATCCTGAAAACAATACTGTTTTTGGCTTCTGCCGGTCGACCGCAAGTCGACCGAGCCAGAGGTCCGTCGACTGACGTGCACAAAACGTGCACGGCCAGGGTCGGTCGACCGCACGGTCGACCGCCAAAGAGTGTCTGCTCTCTGAAAATGGCCCGGTCGACCGGCAGTCGACCGCTAGGCCATTGCCCTGAAGGCGGTCGACTAGCCGGTCGACCGACCGGTTGACCAACCTTCCCAACGGTCGAAAAGTCGACCGTTGGCGATCGACCGGCGGTCGACCGACAGCAGCGTCAGCTGCTGATTTGGACCCCAACGGCTAGTTTTTGGATGCTTATATATTGGGGTTCCCATGGACTATTTTATACAAGATTTTAAGTGCGTTTTTGAGCTAGTTTTCCTACACTTCTAAGTGTTTATCTCCACTTGTTTTAGAGCCAAAACTTCCATATCAAAGGAGAGTTTAACAAGAGTGTTTTCAAAAAAGTTTTTCACCACAATCATTCCTTGCTTTTCTCACACACAGTTGAGCTTTCTATTGATAAATCCATCCTATAGGAGAGTTGTTGTGTGAGTGATTTTAGGTGATCAAAGTGTTGTGATCACCAAAGTTCTCATTCTTGTTTTGAGGAGGCGGACTTGTGGGTTCGCGTTGTTTTGAGTTCTACTGAGAGCTCGGTGTAGAGGTACGGCCTCGGCAAGCTTGCGTGCTTGCGTGTTTTGTTCTTGCGGGAATAAGAGGGACTAGAGAGTCCAAAGGAGTTCTAGTGTGAACTCGCATGTAGGTGTTGCGGCACTGAGTGATCCGGTGGGATCGTTTTATAGTGGAAATCCTTCATAGTGTTAAGACGGGGACGTAGAGCAAGGGTGCTCGAACCTCGAAATAAACTCCCGTGTTTGCGATTGCTCTCTCTCTCTCTCTCTATCTCTCACTTGTTTTTATATCTTGCATGCTTATATTGATTTCATCTTTATATGCTTGATATATATTTGTGCTCATATTGTTATATACTTGGGGATTGTTTGTTCACACTTGTATTCAGCCAAGAGAGCCGTAGCGGCACCTCAACTCTTATCTAGAATCTTGAGGAGATAGTCCAGAGCCCTTCACGGGAAATCCGGCTACACTCTTAGGTTATACCTTGTGTGTTTAGCTTAAGAATTTTTAGTTTGCATAAATAATTTTAATTCCGCATTAATTCACCATTAGATTAGCTAGTTACCTATTCACCCCCTTCTAGGTAATTTCAGGCACCCTGAGTCAAGTAACCAAACATCTGAGTATTTACCTTTTCCTGACTCAGCTGTCAAGACATCACATGAATCCTCATATGCTTCTTAGACAACCCTGGCTTGATCTATCTTTCCACTGGTACTAGCTCTATCAGAATCTTTACCGCCTTTACTCTTCAGCATCTCCTTGTATTCATACAATTTTTCTTGATGTGCCCTTTTTTCTTACAAAAGTAGAAAGAGAAAATAGTAGAAGCCTCTGGATTCCTTTTGGGTCCCCTACTATTTGATCTTTCCTTTTAGCCCTTGACAAACAATCCTGAGACCTCCTCTTAGAATCTGTCTTCTTCATCAGTTTGTTATTTTGGAGCATCTGCCTGACATCTTCTAACTCTAAGGTCTCCTTACCATATATGATGGTGGTCACCAAGTGGTTATAACTTGATGGAAGAGAAGAGAGTAACAAAAGAGTTTTATCTTCTTCTTCTAACTTAACCTCTAGAGCTAACAAGTCACTTAAAATTCTATTAAAAGTATTGAGATGTTGTAGAATAGACATACCTTCCTTCATTTGAAGATGTATAACTGCTTCTTCATGAAGATCTTGTTCGACAAACTCTTCATCATGTACAAGCTCTACAGTCTACACCAAAGACTAGCAGTTGTCTCCTCATTCATCACATTGTAGAAAAGCTCATCTGATAGGCACAGTATGATCATCGACTTTGTGCGGAAGTTGATGTCGTTAGACTCATCATCCTCTATTTTTGATGGCTTCTTCTCAATACCAAGCAGGGCCTTATGTGTGTCCTCCTTCACGAGCAACGATGTCGCATCTTCCACAACAGAAAGTTAGACTTCCCGTTGAATTTCTCCACTTTGAACTTGGTTGTCGTGATCGTCTTGCTAGCCATCGCTCTGATACCAATTGTTGATGATCTATTATCGATCAAACAACAAAGAACACCAAGTCGAAGACTCGGTAGCAGAAGCGGAAGCGTAGAAGATCTACTACTAGTAAGCAATCACCGCACAACCGAGGAACACAAGATTTAATATGGTTCGACAATGTACCTATGTCCACGAGGAGGAAGGGAGAAATATTTATTGAAGAAAATACAAGAGTTACAATGAGATCTCTTCACAACTCTCAATGATGGAATTATAGAATTTCTCTTGAATTCTTGACACACCTTCAAAAGGTCACCCCTGAGGGGTTTATATGGGCACTTGAGATGATCCTAGCCCAGCACGAACTCAAATTAGCACTTCTTTAGAGAAATAGGAACCTGTATTCAAACCAAAACAGGAGATAGATTCATATTAAGAAACTGTAAAAAAAACCTGAATTCTTGTCCAATGAATATGAGACACTCCAAACACTAACATAGAAATTATTTCTCATAGCAAATCTCGTATCTCCAGACATAGCTCATTACATGAAAAGAAAGCAACACAACATGAAGAAAAACCTATTATAATAGTTAACCACTTTCACTATATATCTCTATCAGAAACTACAAACGACAGCGAATTTCTGTCAAACCCCAAGATTTAGAGTGGTAAATCTCAGGAATACAACAAACCATAGCCGAACAAGTGACAGTCCGTTAAATAAATCAATGACATCCACGTTGATTCAGTGATCGTCAACATAACATGTAATAACAATGTACCCTGTTAAGATCATCACAATTCACAAGAACTTAAATTTCATATATCACATTGTTTTTGTCTTGTTTTCAAGTTAGATAGGATAGCAAAAAAAGATCCAATTAAAGTGGAGAAGAAAGAATAATTGGAGAATAAACAAATTCCAAAAACAAGCGGCAGTCGACATACTTGTCGATTACGCACAGAAGGCTGTTGATGGGGCTTGTCAATGAAAGATATAGAGAAAAAGGCAGCTCAGTTTGTCAATAGGCAGTAGACGTTGTCGACATACTGGCACACCTAAGCTTGTCAACAACCAGAAGTTAGAATCGGATTAATGTTTCCTTTTCAAGATGCGTTCAAATTTCTTTTCTGGTGGACTCCGAATAGAACTCAACTTTCTATTCAATGAACATTTGTTTCTAAAGTTTAAAGAACTTAAAATTCTTCTACATTAAGGAAATTAACTCCTACAAGAATTGATCAAGTTTTTCAAGCATCTGACAACCAAAATCTTCTCATAGTTAGAATAAGTTTTGGATTGTAAAACTCTATATACATAGGTTGTAAGTTAGCACTGTAAAAAAAAGCTGAAAGCAAGAAAGACCAAAGAACCAAGAATAGAAAGCCAAGTTAAAAGAGAGAGGAAGGTGAAAATGCATAAAGAGGAAGTATACTCTTGTAATTTTATGGGATTCAAGGAGAAGGCGAATACTCTTGTTAGAATTAAGGAGAAGGTTAGATCTCTTGCACCAAGTCTATTAATAAAACTCTCTCAAGTTCTCTCGCTATGAACGTAGGCTAAGTTTGAGTCGAACCACGTTAAATCTTTGTGTTATTATTTCTACTCTTTTGTCTTGTTATTGCTAGTTTGTTCTGCAATAGTTTTTCTTTTGTAAGTACTACATATTTTCAAGATTTCACCGTACACAACAATTGGTATAGGAGCACCAATTATAGCGACAATTGGAATCAGAGCACATATTATGGCAACAATTGGTATCAGAGCTATAAGGTTGACGAAAAGGCAATATATCGAAGATTGAAATTTCTGCTAGCAAGTTTAAGGTCCAGAAATTCAATGATAAAGAAAACTTCAGTCAACGACAAAAGAGGGTGAAGGCATTGTTGATACAATAGTATCTTCATAAGATCTTGTAGGAAAAGTCAGTAAAACCTGCTGGTATGTCAGATGAGGATTGGGAAGAGTTTGATTTGAAAGCAGCAAGCATGATCTAATATTATCTCGCAGACAAAGTCATGTACAATGGATGGATGAACAAACGACTACGGGTTTGTAGTCAAGGTTAGAAACAGAATATATGATAAAGAGCCTCTCCAACAAGCTGTATCTTAAGAAATAACTATATAGGTTAAGTATGAAGGAACAGACAATGGTGTTGAGCATCTAAACTTTTTCAAAAAGATCATTAGTATGTTACTTGCTATTGATGTTAAGATCGATGAGGAGGACAAGATGTTAATAATTCTCAGTTCGCTTTCGTAATCATACGATTACATCGTTAACATCATGCTCTACAGTAAAGAAACTCTCATCTTAGAGGAGGTCACAACAACCCTGTTATCAAACGAGATTAGGAAAAGGCCAAATCAAGAGGAGCAGGAAGGTTCAATTTGGAGGTCACAGGAAGGAAGGGAACAGGAGGAGGAAAGAAAGGTTCAGGTTCATCGAAGGCATGCCACTTCTGTCATAGAGGTCACTGGAAAAATGATTGCAAGTACCGATAAAAGTGGTTGAAGAGGAAAGGGCAAACTACAAAGTCAGACGTAGCAATGAGCGGTATTAACACTGAAGTATTAATAGCTTCTTACGTTGAAGACAACACTTCTTTAGATAAAGGTTGAATATTTGACTTTGATAGTGTGGTCATGTATGTTCCCAAAAGGAGATGTTTAACTCCTTGATTATAAAGGAGGAAAGGACTGTCAAAATAGTGGATGGCTCATCGACACTGAGACAGTTAATGATGCATGTAGAGATGAGATGGTGTGTGCTCTAGAGGTAGTCTAGTATATCCCGAAAGCACGATACAATTTAATATCTATAAAGGCGCTCAACGAAGAAGGATGCCGAATCCAAGTGCAATAAGGGGTCGTCACAATAAGCCAACAAGACGGATAATCCTGGAAGGAGAGAAATGTGGAGAAATATACAAACTGAAAGGAAAAAACTCAGTTCAAGGTGGAATTTCAATGACAAACTTAGAGGGGAGCTCATCACGAGGTGGAACTTCAAGGAAGACTGCAACAAGATATGAAATAGTCAAAGTGTTGCAGGAACGAGAAAGGGGACATTCGGGTAAAGCCCGAGATGATCCAAACCATCGCGGTGAATCAACCAAAGGCCCCAGAGAGAGGAAAAAGTAAAGGCTTCATGGTACATTACAATTAAGGAAAGAATCAAGATATAATTTCAAGATTTCTAAGGTGTTATGCTAAAGACTTGAAAAGTATGTCAAGATGGAGATTGTTGGAAATTTGCCTTGTTTACAAGTTAGAGATGATGGCCAAAGAATATCCAACTGAATTGGAAAAAAAGAAGACTTGGAGAAGAAGCAAATCCAGAAAATAGGCGGTAGTTGACAGATTTGTCGACTGTGCACAAAAGGCTGTCGATAAGGCTTGTCGACAGTAAGATACAGAGAAGAAAAAGCAGCTTAGTCTGTCGATAGATGGTAGACGCTATTGATAGATTGACACATCTATCGATAGGTGTGCCAAAAGTCAGAATCAGATTCAAGTTCCTTTCCATGACGCATTCAAGTTTCTTTTCTGGTGGACTCTGAATAGAACTAAATTTCTATTTAATGAAGATTTTTTTCTAAAGTCTAAAGTAAGTGTTGTTTTGAAATCAAGAGTTAAAGTGTGCGTGCTTTGGCTTCCTCGATACTTCCGTTATAGGATAGAGGCTAAAACGGGTCAATCCACAAGGATGGGAGGCGATAGAAGCTTTCACGGTTTGTTCACGTGTGTGTTAAAGTTTCTTCACTGTTTTAAAGAATCATAAGAAAACAAAATAAAAAGTGAAAAGAAAAGTGTACGGTGGAAACAAAGATAGAAACATTGAAGAGAAGGTATTTGTGATTTTTGAAATTATTTCTAAAATAAAGTAAAAAGGAAAGAAAACTCATGGCTACTAACTACTAATGACTCTACTAATCATGCTAACCTCTTAGTGATAGTTGCCTCACATGTATCCATGGCTATCACTAGTCCTTGGTTCAAGAGCGTTTCAAAGCAAACTTATAAGATAACTCATCATATTCAAACTCAACAAACAAGTACAAGTTACACTTAAACTATCAAAGCTAAATAAGAGCAAGCATGGAATAAAGTAATGTTAGCTTGTTAGAGAGTGAGGATGTTAGAGTGTCAGAATTCATAATCATGAGCCATCAATGGCTTTTGCAAGAGCAAGCCCAAGAAGAGGCTATTAGATTCATGTAGATTATCAAGTAAGAAGTTAGCAAGTTAGTAGTTAGTAGTTAGTTGCCATGAGATGAAAATTAACTAAAATGTAAAAGAAGTTAGAGAGAAGACAACAAATAGAGATAAAAAGAGAACCTTTCATAGAGTGTCACCCTCCATTACAAGCACTCTTACTTTCATCCTATGTACTACTCTCTTCCCTATTACAAGATCTACAAGAAATGAAAAATACAAAAGAAGAAGAAGAAGAACTAACCTAAATTAAAGAGCAGAAACTACCCTAAAAACTACATACATGGAGAAGAATTAACCCTAAAAACCTCCTCAAAACTCTTCTCCCCTGAGCTCTGAAAATCCCAGGGTATTTATAGGCAAAAGGGGGACTAGGAAGAGTGTATCAACACTCAACGCGCGGATCATGGTACGAGTGCAGAAATGTGGCCAGAGCCCCGGCGCCGCGCACGCAACGCCTTCTGCCATGTGCTGTCAGTTTGTCCCCCTATTGGTATATGCTATTGGTTTCTGAATATGTGAACCTGATTTTGATAAATCCTCCTTCCAAAGTCAATGGATATTCTTATAGACTTTAAATCACCAAATAAATAGGATTTTTAGGCTTCTTCTTTATTCCATACCATGGACCTAGGAACATACAAGAGAGGTGTTATTAACAAAATTTAATATTGAATAAATGTGAAGATGTGATATGAAATATGCAATTTTAGAGACTAATCAATGAAGGAGGAAGAAGATGATGGCAAAGTGTTGTAGGTGTTATTGTTATTATAGTTGCAGTGAAGATGGAGGAGTTGGTGTTTTTAGGGTTTTTGATGGAGGAATGCAGCTGAAAGGAGAAGAAAATAGAGATTGTTTTGGAGTTGGAGTTTAAAGGAAAAGGAAAAGGATTAGGGTTAGGGTTTTTTTTTTGTGAAATGGTGATGGAAGAGGGAGTAATGGCTGGCCATGGGTGATGGGAAGGGTGTGATGATTGTTGGCCCAAAGGCCTTCCACCCTAGTTTTGATGATGATTAACTCATGTAGTTATGTTTACTAATAATCTTGTGATTTTAGTTTCAGATCATGTAACAAGATATTAGTTGGTGATTGCCTCAAAAAGAGGAGTTTGGAAGCCTTCACTTGGTGATTCCCGTGCCCGAGCATCAAGATCATACCTTTGCACTCGGTGGATCACGTTTTGGATCGGGTCTACTTGAAGATGAAGATCGTCAAGAAGACTTAGGTATTCTAGTGTTTAGTGTGTTTAGATCCATTTGTAAAGCTTAGTATAGTTGATATGCTCAAGTGCACAACACAAAAAAGTTTTATGTTTGGATATTGGTTTTTCGATTTTTAGTTTAACCGATATTTGTTTTCATGAATAGATTGATAAAACAAGTTTAAAAGGTTTATATGTATAATAGATGTATTCTAGTTATACATGCATGCTTAAACATCTTAAACAAACTTATTTTGACTTTCCTATTCATGTATTGAAAAATTCAAGTTTGATAAAAATACAAGTTTTGGTTTTTGGTAAAAATGTTAAGACACAAAAATAGTTTCATATGCTTGATATTTGAGTTGAAATTTTTATCATATGTTTATATATCAATGCAAAATGATAAAACTATTTTTGGGTATTTTTACAAGACTTAAAAAGATTTTCTAAAATATTTTCAACATATGTTTCTGACCCAGACCTGTCTGTCAGGCCAGGTCGGCCGACCGCATGGCTCGACCGAACCATAGCCGGTCGACCGACGTGCACAGAGCCGTGCACGTTTGGCACACATTGGGACGGCCGACCGGGCGGTCGACCGTAACTGAGAGCAGTGCTCTTTGTTTATTTTGGTCGGCCGGGCGGTCGACCGGGTTGCCCCAACGGTCACATTTTTAACCGTTGGCGGTCGGCCGGGCTGGCCGACCGGTAGCCTGTCAGGCTGCCAGATCAGCCTAATGGCTAGTTTTCTGTTTTGGCCTATATAAACCCCATTCCTTTGGGATTTTGGCCAAGGTTTTTAACAAGAAAAATTCCCAGTTTCTCCAGAGTTTAAAAGAAGTTTTCAAAGCTTAAAAGTTTTCATCTTTATTGTTTTCAAGGGTTTGGAAAATTCAAAGAAAAATAGGTTTTTGGATATTGCTTTAGATCTTCATTTCTATCATATTGCAAGTGTTTTCCCAAGGATTTTTCTTTGTTATTTGATTTCCAAAACACCTTGATTTCGACACTTGAGCTATCATCTATCCTATTCTAGTAGGATCTTGTTTTGTGGAACGAAGAGATTGAGTTTGTGGTCTTTGGAACCACTTGTTGTAAAAACCCTCATTTGTTAGTTGCTCCCTCTTTGGTAGAGGTTGAGGTTGTTGTATTGGGTTGTTGGTTTGCTCCCTCTTTGGTAGAGGTGGAGTTTGGTAATTGCTGCCTCTTGTGTGAGGTGGAGCTTGGTGGTTGTAACCCTCTTAGGTAGAGGTGTTTGTTGTTTGGCTAAGGGCCTACCCCTCTTGTGTGAGGTGGTGTTTGTATTGAGAGAGGAGTTTGATACTCCTAGTGTTGTAACAAATCCTCCTCGGTGGAGGTTCCCTCGGTGGGAGATAGTGGTTTGGAAATCCTTCACGGTGGTGAAGGTGGGGATGTAGAGCTAGGGGCTCGAACCTCGAAACATATCTTGGCCTTTGCGTTTGATCCATTGTCTCTCAACTCTCTCTCTTTACATTTGTGCAAAGCATCATTCTTCATTCATATCATTCATATTGCTTATGTTGCCTTGCATTATTTCATATTGCTTATCATCCTTATATGCTTGGCTTGTTTGTGTGTGCCTCACTTGTACTTAACCACAAGAGCTTCATATAGCACCTCAACCCATTCAAGGGGAATCAAGAGGAGTTAGTCCAGAGCCCTTCACGGGGAATTCGGCTACACTTGTTGGTTATACTAAGTGTGTTTGCAAAATTTGTTTTAAGCTTCCGCATTTAGCGCATTTAGTTTCTAGATTAGCATTATCACCTGTTCACCCCCCTAGGTGATTTACAATTGGTACAGAGCCTACGCTCTTGATACTTAGGCTTAACATCCTAGGAGTGAGATCCTTTGCTTGCTAATCTCTTGTTTGCATTTGCTTGTTTGCACACATATAGTTTACCATGGACTTCATGACCCCACCTATGTATGATGCTTCCAACATTCTTGTTTGGAAGACTAGGATGTCCATATACCTCCAAACCCTAGGATTACATGTTTTCCTTGCGGCGACCAGGAAATGCTATCTTGGTAATCGCAATCATATAGGGGCCAATGCACAAGCCCTTGAGGCCATTAGAAGCACATTATCTAAAGATCATCTTATACGTGTTTCTAACATTGATTCCGCCTTTGCAGTGTGGAATTTGTTGACAACCACAACCACCTTCGAGCTTCAATTGCAAATCCAACCGGAAGAATCTAGTGGAGAATCCGACTCACAATGCTTCATGGTCCAAGGGAATGACTCCCTTGAGGTACAATCGGAATCTCAACTAGATAGTTCTAATGCCAGTTCTTCATGTGATGAATTTGTTGATCCCCATGCTTTAAATGAAGAACTTTCTATTGTGTGTGAAAAATAAATAGAAAAATATAAAGTTTTGAAAAGAAAAGTCTAGGAATTGAAAAAGAAAAGAAAAGTTTGCATTCTAGACTTAACAATGTTTTACAAGAGAAGGAAGAGATTTCTAGTGAATGTGACTCACTTAGATCTCAACTTAATCTTGTTTTAAAAGAAAATGATTTGTTGAAAAATAAAAATGATTGTGAAAATGTTTTGAAGAAAAATAAAGTTTTGTCTTCAAAAATTGAATTTGTTGTAAAAGAAAATAATTCTTTGAAAATAAAAATTGATTCTATTTCAAAGGATTTAGAAGCTTGTTTAAAGAAAAATATTATTTTGAAAAATGATTTTGATTCCCATGTTTGCCATGCTAGGATAGTATCACACGCTTCACCTATTGCATGCCACACTTCTTCTTTGATTAACAATGATATATCCATGCTTAAGAAGAGTGTAGATTGTTTGGGCTCCACTTTGAGCCAATGTGTTGTGGGCCATACACGTTTGGAATCTTTGTTTCGAAAGAAACAAGTTCCATCTATTATTCATGCACACCCTCCACGGCATACACATGCTCCTCACGGACACACCCATCACACTATGTATGCTCATGTGTACACATGTACACATTGTGGACGTAAGGGCCACCTTGCTAAATTTTGTTATGATAGAATACATGTATCAAATTTAGCAAATAATTTTGTTTGGGTTAGAGAAGGTACTAACCCCCATGGACCCAATAAGATATGGGTACCAAAGACCACCCCTAGAGTTTTTGATGTAGGTGTGGGCTCTCGCATGACGTGAGAGTAGAGGTACCTTGGAGTGGATGCGTTCCGTACTTAAAGGAAACATTTTGGATGCATCACTTTCAAGGGATGTTTGGTGGAGAGGACCACCTTGTTTTGGAGACATGGAGAGTTGCCTCATAGGTTTTGGTAACGATTCCTAACTCCTTATTTTGTTTACATGCTTTCATATTCATTGTTTATAGCATGTTTTATTGTTTTGAGATTATTATGAAAATGTCATGATTATTAGACCATTGACATGCATGTATAGCCTTTGAGACACCCATGTTTAATATGGATCATTATTTTGTGTTCTCACCGTTTGTTTAGCTATCATGTTTATCATAGCTCTAATAACATGTGGATTTACATAATAATCATGTTTATGTTTATCATGTTAATTTTTTATCTTGTTTTGATGCTTCATATCTTGATTACTAGTTTAAATGTTAGTTTTTATTAAGACTAGATATATATTTGTGCATATAGTGGGCCACAAATAAATCTATATATGTTTGTGCTTGAATGCTTATTTGAACCCATTAGATGTGCTAGTATAGTCTAGTTTTGATGATTCATATATTTTAAACTTGTATTCCTATTTTTGGATTTGTTTTATGTTTATGTGTTCTCATTTCATGTATATGTCTATTTTGCCAAACTTTAAGATATATATGTATACCCCTTGAGTCATTTGTCTTTCATGCAAATCTATACATATGGACTCAATTGTATTTAGGGATATGTATATATACTTTTTGTGTTGACAAATCATACATATACCTTGAAATGAAATTTGTTTTAATAAAAATTTAGTTATTCATGTTTTCATGTTTTTGTGTTTATGTTTAACTTCATGTATATGTCTATCTTGTCCAAACTATTAGATATACATGAATATCCTTTTGAGCCACGTGCCTTCATGCATATATCTTTGTGGACTCGTTGTGTTTTGGATATGTATGTATACTTTAATTTGTATAAGACATACATATACCTTGAAGATTAAATAGTTTTGATGATTTTCATGTTTTCGTGTTTTAAGGAATATTGAGCTTATTGTCTATCTTTCATGATTATGATCTTCACATTGTATTTGTACACTCACTTTTATTGTTTACTCATGTGTTTGTTTTCATGAGTCATATTTATGCTTAATTGAATTAGAGTGTTGACTATCATGTAGATTTCATGTTTCATGAAAAATATTTTTGTTTTATTCCTTGCTTGAAGGATTTCGTACTAGTTTACAATTTTTCTTATAACTAGTTGCGATATTCTTCATTTGGTAGAGTTTTTCAAACAAAGCTTATTTTCAAATCTATTTTTGAAAACCCCTACCTTTATGGGAGGTTGGATGGGAGATCATGTTCATGTATGCTTTAAAATAAAAATCATTTAAAACTTGAACCATGATTGGGTGGTAGTTATATGAGATATACACTTGATCTTATTGTTATTTCAATTGGTATCATTGAATTCTTTCAATTGGTATCAATTTTGACCTTTATTGTATACTCATATATTTTGTATGTATGTATGCTTTCAATTCCAAGAATATCAATTTCAATTGGTATATATTTTTCATACATATATATGTTTGTGTTTATGATAAGCTTGAGTTTCAACTTTATTTCAATTGATTAGTTTTCAATTGGTATTCATATACAAGCTTATGCAATGTTTCTTTTGGTATTTCATAAAGGGGGAGAATAGTTGTATCTCATCTTTCAATTAGTATTTGTTTTTAACTCCCATACTTTATGATTGAAAATTTCAAATTGGTATCATATGTTCAAAATGAAAATGATTTACAATTGGTATCAAAATTTTTGTTTAGACAATTAAAAATTTATTATGTTTAATTTCAATTGGTATCAAGATTTTCATGTGTTTTGCTTAAAATTGGTATCAATATTTTTTGTTTACTTTCAATTGGTATCAAGATGCTCTACTTTGACATATTTTTAATTGATATCTTAATTGAATTTAACCCCTTATTGACTTTGTTTTTGTTTTAGACAAAAAGGGGGAGAACATTGTTTTTATTGTTTAGACCCCTTTGTTGATTCTTTGTTTCGAACAAAAAGGGGGAGAAAAATTTATCGATTTGGTTTTGCTTTTACCCCTTATTGATTGTTTCTTTGTATTAAAAAAAACGGGGGAGAAGATTTTGTTTTGTTTTGATTGTTTACCCCTTTGTTGATGATTGACAAAAAAGGGGAGAAAGTTTTTGAGTTTTATATATGCATGTTTATGTTTTGCATATATTAAGTTTAATTATTAAGTTTAATTTAGTTTAATTTTAATTGGTATCTAGAGCATGTTTTATTTTTGAACATTTCATTGGTATCTAGAGCCATTTATTGTTTATGCATGATTATGCATTGTCATTCATTGCATATTTATGTTTATTTGTTTTATGCATGAGTTAAGGGGGAGCTTCTTTGAAGCTTAACTTTAATCCATGCATATATAACTCCATGAGTTTTGTCATCATCAAAAAGGGGGAGATTGTTGGCCCAAAGGCCTTCCACCCTAGTTTTGATGATGATTAACTCATGTAGTTATGTTTACTAATAATCTTGTGATTTTAGTTTCAGATCATGTAACAAGATATTAGTTGGTGATTGCTTTAAAAAGAGGAGTTTGGAAGCCTTCACTTGGTGATTCCCGTGCCCGAGCATCAAGATCATACCTTTGCACTCGGTGGATCACGTTTTGGATCAGGTCTACTTGAAGATAAAGATCGTTAAGAAGACTTAGGTATCCTAGTGTTTAGTGTGTTTAGATCCATTTGTAAAGCTTAGTATAGTTGATATGCTCAAGTGCACAACACACACAAGTTTTATGTTTGGATATTGGTTTTTCGGTTTTTAGTTTAACCGATATTTGTTTTCATGAATAGATTGATCAAAACAAGTTTAAATGGTTTATATGTATAATAGATGTATTCTAGTTATACATGCATGCTTAAACATCTTAAACAAACTTATTTTGACTTTCCTATTCATGTATTGAAAAATTCAAGTTTGATAAAAATACAAGTTTTGATTTTTGGTAAAAATGTTAAGACACAAAAATAGTTTCATATGCTTGATATTTGAGTTGAAATTTTTATCATATGTTTATATATCAATGCAAAATGATAAAACTATTTTTGGGTATTTTTACAAGACTTAAAAAGATTTTCTAAAATATTTTCAACATATGTTTCTGACCCAGACCTGTCTGTCAGGCCAGGTCGGCCAACCGCATGGGTCGACCGAACCATAGGCCGGTCGACCCGTACGGTCGACCGACGTGCATAGAACCGTGCACGTCTGGCACACATTGGGACGGCCGACCGGGCGGTCGACCGTAACTGAGAGCAGTGCTCTCTGTTTATTTCGGCCGGCCGGGCGGTCGACCGGGTTGCCCCAACGGTCACATTTCTGACCGTTGGCGGTCGGCCGGGCCGGCCGACCGGTAGCCTGTCAGGCTGCCAAATCAGCCTAACGGCTAGTTTTTTGTTTTGGCCTATATAAACCCCATTCCTTTGGGATTTTGGCCAAGGTTTTTAACAAGAAAAATTCCCAGTTTCTCCAGAGTTTAAAAGAAGTTTTCAAAAAGTTTTAAAGCTTAAAAGTTTTCATCTTTATTGTTTTCAAGGGTTTGGAAAATTCAAAGAAAAATAGGTTTTTGGGATATTGCTTTAGATCTTCATTTCTATCATATTGCAAGTGTTTTCCCAAGGATTTTTCTTTGTTATTTGATTTTCAAAACACCTTGATTTCCACACTTGAGCTATCATCTATCCTATTCTAGTAGGATCTTGTTTTGTGGAAAGAAGAGATTGAGTTTGTGGTCTTTGGAACCACTTGTTGTAAAAACCCTCATTTGTTAGTTGCTCCCTCTTTGGTAGAGGTTGAGGTTGTTGTATTGGGTTGTTGGTTTGCTCCCTCTTTGGTAGAGGTGGAGATTGGTGTTTGCTCCCTCTTGTGTGAGGTGGAGCTTGGTGATTGTAACCCTCTTAGGTAGAGGTGTTTGTTGTTTGGCTAAGGGCCTACCCCTCTTGTGTGAGGTGGTGTTTGTATTGAGAGAGGAGTTTGGTACTCCTAGTGTTGTAACAAATCCTCCTCGGTGGAGGTTCCCTCGGTGGGAGATAGTGGTTTGGAAATCCTTCACGGTGGTGAAGGCGGGGATTAGAGTTAGGGGCTCGAACCTCGAAACATATCTTGGCCTTTGCGTTTGATCCATTGTCTCTCAACTCTCTCTCTCTTTACATTTGTGCAAAGCATCATTCTTCATTCATATTGCTTGTGTTGCCTTGCATTATTTCATATTGCTTATCATCCTTATATGCTTGGCTTGTTTGTAAGTGCCTCACTTATACTAAACCACAAGAGCTTCATATAGCACCTCAACCCATTCAAGGGGAATCAAGAGGAGTTAGTCCAGAGCCCTTCACGGGGAATTCGGCTACACTTGTTGTTGTACTAAGTGTGTTTGCAAAATTTGTTTTAAGCTTCCGCATTTAGCGCATTTAGTTTCTAGATTAGCATTATCACCTATTCACCCCCCTCTAGGTGATTTACAATAATGGGTTGGAATATTTTGGAGGAGATATTTTGGTGGAAAAGTATAGAATGTAGTAGAAGAATGAAGAAGGTTTTAGAATATGGTGGGAGGAAAAAGAAGGAAGGAAAAAAAGAAAAAGAAAAGAAAACGAAAAAGGAAAAAAATTGATTGGTAGAGAAATTAAAAATAATTAGATTAGTGGATTTCCCGGACTCGGTTGCGGATACGAAAAATTTTCGAAAAAATACCGGAAACGCCCAAAAATCAAGTATCTCGGAAAACTCCCCAAAAATTCTCAAAAATCAAGAATATTATACTAAGAATCATGGTGAAATCCGTATCAAGAAATTCTTTAGTTTTTTAAATGAAAATTCTAGAATCGACCGTCGATACCGGTCGACGCCAAATCTGGTCGAGATTTGTTAAATTCTGAAAATCTCCAAAAAATATATTAAGATAGTAAATATTATTCTAAGAAAATATGTGAAAGCAGTTTCTTGAAATTTGACTCCATTTGTAAATTAAAAATTTGAGAATAAACTAGCGGTACCTATTAATCCCGGGTTTTTATAAAATAATTCAAAAAATTTAGAAAATCCTGAAATCTAAAATATTGGAAAACAGTGTTTGAAACTGAAATCGATCAAATTTGACTAGCAAAAATGTCAAATCAATTAGTATATTAGGATCGGGCCCCTAGTTCAGACAGGGCTGACTTCGAGTCCACGAATCCTGATCCAAAGTAAAACAAACACAAAAACAATCATAAAATAAGTAAATATGAAAACTAAATTGAAAAAATACTATCAAAAATTAGAATACGTATCTAAGTATGTATTCAGGGAACGGGGTGTTACATTCTACCCACCTTACAAAAATTTCATCCTCGAAAATTCGATAAGGGGAAGATGAACACAGGAGAGACTAGGGTTGACAATGATAATATGATAAAGTGGAAAGGATAAGAAAGTTTAGCAACTCAAAATACAAAAGATCAGGAGTAGCGGTCACAGTGATATTCTCAAGATTCCTGTTCTGGATACTGGGCTTCATATTCTGATGCTGCTTCGCCTAACACCTTTGCTTCTTCTGCTGTCATGTTGTAGACTTGGCCTCTTCCAGCTCTTATCCCCTCTGGAGCTGATCATACTGCTGGGGCTGGAATGGAGCTCTTCTGCCAACGAGTTTTGGGTTCCTTCTCAGTGGTGCGGCTGGAAGTGCTGGGAGTGCTGCTCGTGCTGAAAATGTTGGTGGTATTGAATAGGTCCTCTTGAATGGACAATCACTTATCGAGTGATTGTCGGATCCACATGCCAAACATAATCTATTAGCCTTTAGACAATTGTATTGGATGTGTCCGAGCTTCAAGCAGCACCGGCATACCGTCTGCTGAAGGTGAGGTCGGAATGGTTGCTTGACTATCAGGCCATGGGTGGGTCTGGCTGTCTTCTTCATTTGTCAACTCAAAGGGTCTCTTTACTGGCTTGTTCTGCACCTGGTTCTCGCTCTTCTTCTCCAGTCCTCGTTCTACTTCATGAGCAATGGAGAGAACCTGGGAGTACATCTTTAGCTATTGAGGAATAAGAAATATCTGGATGTCCATCTTCAGCCCTTGCTGAAATCTGCTAGCCCATTTTTCTTCGTCTGTCACCATGTAGGGTGCAAACTACTGAGCCTTAAGAATTTGGCAGCATATTCATCCATAGACCAAATCCGCTATTGTAGCTAAATAAATTGTTCTTCCATTTCTTTTGAGCTGTTATGGGGAAGAATCTCTCGTAAAAATCTTTCGAGAACTGATACCACATGATGGGTTTCTCCAATGTCGCTTCTTCCACCAACCACCATGTTCTGGCCACATCCTTCAAGTGTATCTTGGCTACTTCCACCTGGTTCTCGTCAGGGACTCGGGTTGCCTTAAAAAGATCTGTCGTGTCTACTAGCCACTGTTCTGCATCAAGGGGCTTCTCCATGCCTGAAAAGATCACCGGCTGTAATCTTCAAAAATCTAACACGTTGTCTGGCCTCTGCTCTCGGGTGCAACCAACAGTCTTTGACGTAGAAGCTCTGTCTGCTGCTGTTGACTTTGCATCATCCCTTGAAGTACTCTCATCAGGCTTTCATTACTGGATCCATCTTGAGAAGTACCAGGACCATTACGTGTTTCCCATCTTTTCATGTCTAAGTTGGATGAAGGGGTAATAGGAAGAAGCTGGAAAGTAAAAGATAGAAGGGTTTCAGGATTCAAGAAATGGATCAGAAGGAAGAATTAGATAACATTGCACTTGCGATTGGAATGTATAGCTATGACTCATGCATCCTCAGTTGTAAATTAATCCTCTATTAATTAGCCATCTGGATGTACTGAAGGAGTGAGAGCCTAGACTTTGATATCACTTTGTAACGCCCCGATCCCGCAGGTACAGAGACGTTATTGCAACGTATATACGTAGGTCAGAGATACCCTCACATATATACGCTAAGCATCAGTACAAGCAAGAATCAGAGTGCAGAAGCACGAGCGTAATATACATTTCAATCCATCAGTACAAGTACATAGTTATCATAGAGAGTAATCTAATATTACAATAATATTACATCACCCGAAAATATAAAAGTAAGATTTACAATATGAATATTACAAAAGTTGCTCACGAGCTACAAGGAGACGCCACGAGCCAACCAGGGGGAGACAAAAGAAGGGACTGGAGCCATAACTAGTCTGCTTGCTCCGCAAAGTAAGCTTGGTTCTCAACAGAAGGATCCACGTCTGTTCAAGCTCCGAGATCTGGACAGAAGGTTCAAGGGAGTCAGAAAGCTACCTAACGAGTGGTAAGATGAGTGCCAAGTGGCGTACAGGGATAGGCACACGTGTATCGATAAATCTGAATCATAAGAATGCATTAAAAACTGTATCATGAGCATAGACATACAGGAGCGGTAAGGAGGCGGCAAGTAAAGCAGATAAGGCAACACCAATTATTTCCTAAACTAACCTGAAACTAGTAAAATTGATAAAACTGAATAAAGCCGAATACGAGCAAAACCAATCGTACAAGCTTAGGTTACAGCTCCATGAGACTCGTACGTTGAATGAATAATCCAAACAAGGAAACCCTCATCTATATACCTTTGTCCCATGTTACCGTAATCGAAGTGTATACAACTGAGTTGCAAAAACAACACAATGAATTGGTTATTAGCATCTAATTATAATTAGGGCCAACTAAGTTGTAGGTTTTAGTTTGTGTCCCATTCCACATACTTTCACTTACAGCTTATAGAGCAAGTTATTTGAAAACTGATGGACTTCGACGAACCATGTTTAGAATGGGTCTTGTACATGCACGAGACAACGGTCCAGGAGTATCCGGTGCTGAGCCAGAATGTACCGCTAGGCACCCGGACTTATTGTATGCCCGAATAGGAATAGGGTATCACAAATCCCTTAGAAATAGGCCTAGGGCTTGTGCATAACTGACAAGAATAAACAGGAGGAGTAGGGGTGCCAATACACCTCACGGAATCCCTGGTAGCCGCCAGGTGATCCCCAAGTATGTGATCACGCATGACTCGATATGACCACCATAAACATGACTATTCAGGACCCATCAGTTTTTGTCAAACCCGATGCAAGTTGACTTATTATAATTTACTATGTAATTATCAATTTACGGGAATAACAGGAGCAGGGCATGATCAGGAATTTAGGAGTACATAAGTATATGTATAACAGGAATACAGGTCACTGTATATAATACAAGATAACAGGTACAGAATTCCTATAAATGTAATAATCACAGGTCAAGTGTTATCATGATAGATGACAGGTGATAAGTCATGTAAGAACAAGTGGGGCAGGTGTCAAGTAGTAGCATGCCAGGGGTCAGGCGTCAGATGTCAATATATAGATGTCAAATGTCAATATGTAGATGTCAGGTGATAACATGGTAAGTGTTAACATAACAAGCATGTGCATAGCAAGTGATATAACAATAGTTGAGACAATGAAGTGGAGCTGAGCAAGCTGGAGGGACGGATAGTGAACAATGTTTAGTCACTAAAGCGCTTGGCGGGGTTACCAGGATGACTCGACTTAAAATGCAAGTAGAAATATCTCTCCTAGGAGAATCTAGTGAATAAAGTGTTGGACGCTAAGTGTGCCTACCAGGCGGAGCATGAAAGACCTGACGGTCTAAGCGCACTCCTCTTTCAAGGAAGTGGCCGAGTGCCCAGAGGCTAAAGTACGCTCGGAGTCTAGACGCACTCTTGGTAGCTACCACGAAACCTATAAGGGTGTAGGCCTAAAAACAATTAGGTAGCTAGCCCGAGAGTGGGCAGAAACCCAGAGTCAGTACAAGGGTACCTGCATGAGATGTTAGTACCACACAATCAAGCATATAAACAGGTAGTAGCTAGTCTATAGTGTGTGAAGCCTGAAGGCCATGTGTAAGTCCATAAGGGCTTAAGTAAGCCTGGGGTCTAAGCGCACTCTCGGCAGCTAACACGAAACCCATAAGGGTCAAAGCCTGGACCAATTGGGTAGCCACCCCGGGAGTGGGCAGAAGTCCTGAAGGCTATACATGGGTATCTGCATGGTTAGTAGCACGTGCACAAATATCATATTATTTATACTATTATAAGCATTCGAACATAGGACACAACATATGACACCGGTATACACATACAATCCGGTACAATCCACAGGACCACATACACACAAACTCAAATATAATACAAGCTCGATGATACGAGGAAAAACACTCACGTAAAACACAAACCTTAAAACTTTGCGCGTCCGAGCTCCCGAGCAAGGAAAAACACGAAGCGAGGGAAGGAGTGGGGGGCTTGGCCCTTTGGTGGCCGCGGCCCTAGGGGTGGTGTTCTGAGCCTAGGGGAGGCCAAGGGAGGTGGCCAGCCTAGGAAAAGGAGGAGGAGAAGGAGAGTGGTGAAGGTGTTGGTGTAGGTGGTGGTAGTATTTAGTGGAGATGAATTTTGGAATGAGAATGAAAAGTAAATTAAAGGAGATGGTGATTACGGGGTTGTTGGAGGTTGGAGTAGTGGTGATGGGGGTGGTGTGGGGATGGTGGAAGTGAAGGTGGAGAATAATAAAAGCGGTAGTGGTGATGATGGGGTTGTGATGGTGGTAAAAATGGTGTTGGAGAAGGTGGTGGAATTGTCGCCGAAGTGGTCGTCGGAGATGTAGCCAGAGTGGTCGCCGGAGGGGTTGTCGGAGAGGTAATGGCCGGCCTCTAACTTAGTGTGGTGGCCGACCTAGGTGAGGGGGTATGGAGGTGGTTCTTATAGAGGGTTTTGTGTAGCTGGTGGTAGTTTTGGAGATGGAGAAGGAAATGAAGTTGTACGATGGAGTTTTGGAGTTTGTGGTGGATAAAATGGAGATGGAGGAAAAAGAAGATGATGGTGAAGTGTTGTAGGTGTTGTTGTTATTGTAGTTGTAGTGAAGTTGGAGGAGTAATTGGTGTTTTTAGGGTTTTTGATGGACGAGTGAAGGTGAAAGGAGAAGAAAATGGAGATTGTTTTGGAGTTAGAGTTTAAAGGAAAAAGGAAAGGATTAGGTTTAGGGTTTTTTTTTGTGAAATAGTGATGGGGGAGGGAGTAATGGTCGGCCATGGGTGATGGGAAGGGTGTGATGATGGGTTGGGATATTTTGGAGGAGATATTTTGGTGGAAGGGTGTAGAATGTAGTGGAAGAATGGAGAAGGTTTTAGAATATGGTGAATGAAAAATAAAGGAAAAAAAGGAAAAGAAAAGAAAAGGGAAAAAGGAAAAAATTTGATTGGTGGAGAAATTAAAAATAATTAGATTAGTGGATTCCCGGACTCGGTTGCGGATGCGAAAAATTTCTAAAAAATACCGGAAATGTCCGAAAATCAAGTATCTCAAAAAGCTCCCCAAAAATTTTCAAAAATCAAGAATATTATATTAAGAATAATGTGAAATCAGTTTCAAGAAATTCTTTATGATTTTCAAATTAAAAATCTTAGAATCGACTGCCGATACCAATCGACATCAAATCTGGTCGAAATCTGTTAAATTCTGAAAATTCCTGAGAAATATCTTAAGATAGTAAATATTATTCCAAGAAAATATGTGAAAGCAGTTTCTTGAAATTCGACTCCATTTGTAAATTAAAATTTTTGGAATAAACCACCGGTGCAGATTAATCCCGATTTTTAGGGTTTTTATAAAATAATTCAAAATAATTTTGGAAAATCATGAAAATTCCAAAATATTGAAAAACAGTGTTTGAAACTAAAATTGATCAAATCTGACTACCAACAATGTCAAATCAATCAGTATATTAGAATCGGGTCCTTGGTTCAGATTAGGGCTGACTCCGAGTCCATGAATCTAATCCAAAGCAAAACAATCACATAAACAATCATAAAATAAGTATATATGAAAAACAAATTGAAAAAATACTATCAAAAAATCAGAATACATATATAAGTCTGTATTCTGGGAACGGAGTGTTACATTTTATGGACTTGTCATTCTATGAATGAGAATGACAAGTATGGATAAATCCATTTAGAATTTTGAAGGGACTACCAACAGAGGTGTAATGTTAACTTGACGGTATGAACTAGACTTGTTACTGAACAAGTTTGGTGGACTTGTTATTCTATGGAAGAGAATAACAATTGAAGTTTTCACTTCGCAGGAGAACACGATTGAGTCTATCATCAGAGGTTTAGTATTAACGTAATTAAGACTCAGTTAGGGATTAGAGAGAACATTGTTAAAAGTGTGATATTAACCTGACAGTTATTTTAAGTGGACCTACCATTCTATTAACGAGAATAACAAGTGAGACTAAACTTTTAAGGATCTGAGTCTTTCTTTACCGTCAAAGGTGTGATATTAACTTAACAAATTGGATTGAATCTTATTAGAGGTATGATATTAACTTGACAAGGATGTGAGCTAGAGGTATAATGTTAACTTAGTCCTACAAGAATTTCAGTTTCATTAGAAAAACTGAAGATACCACTGTCATAGGTGTAGTGTTGAACTTAACAGTAGAGGTAATGCTAGAGGTGTAATTTTGAACTTAGCATTGGTCATCTCGACTTCGATGTGGAAGCTCAAGGGAAAGTCATTGTCATAGGTGTAATATTGAACTTAACAATGAGCCATATGCTAGAAGTATGATGTTATACTTAGCATCGCTCGTCTCAGCCTTGATATGCAAGTCTGAGAGAAGTGACTAGAGGTTTAATGTTGAACTTGATAGCGACTTGGTTACTGTTAGAGGTGTGATGTTATATTTAACAGTAATTTATCAGAGATGTAATGTTAACACGACAAGAGTTGGTTTCTGATATGAGCAATTTTGAGGACTTGCCATTCTATTGAGGAGAATTGACAAGTGAAATTCGAATTGTCAGAGCGTAGTGTTAACTTAACAATTTTGAAGACTTGTGACTCCATGTAAGGGAGTTGTTAAGTGGAAGTTCATACTCACTAGGGAGTATGGAAACTTTTCACTATTAGAGGTATGGTATTAACATAACATTGATTGAATTTGTAGACCTACCACTCCATGGGAGAGAATTGGTAGGGGTTTTGGTAGAAAATAGAATGAATTGCCAGATGTGTAATATTAACTTGATGAACATTGATTTTTCAGGGGTATTGATAGGTTTGTCATCAGAGGAGTAATGTTAACATAAAGGCGAAGAGGTTCTGAGTGGGTATTTAGTGAAATTTTGTCGTCAGAGGTCTTATGTTAACTTGACTGATTCCACTAGGGATCGAGAAAAATGGCTTGTCAGAGATTTACTGTTAAAGTGACAAGTCTGTGTTCATTTCACCGGAAAAATAGATACAGGTTTTTTTGTTGTCCTACCATTCCTTGAAAGAGAATTGGTAAGGTATTTTAGAGGGGAAGGTGGGACCAAGTCCCTCAGATTTTTAACAAACCCTCAACTATCAACAGATTTGGTATGCCTTTACCAATACTGTTTGAGTTGGGTTAGCCATGCTATTCCCTCTCAGCATGATGAGCTATCGAGAATTTCTATTGGACTTAAAAGCTAATATTTTTCTCTATCCTTAGCCGTTGGGGGCGTTGAATTTTAATAACCTCTAAAGAAGAGTGACAAAACTAATACTCAGTTAGCTTGCCTTCATTGGCTCAATTCTGTCGAGGATTGGACTATGTTTTGTTTACCCGACCATTCCTCTTAACCAGCTTTTTATGTGCCGATTAGAACTCAAATGATGTTTGGTCGTCGACGCTGGTCCCACCTGTCACCGAATAGTTGTTAATCAATGAGGACTATTATGCGCGTGTTGAGCAGAACATAGTCGTCAATCCAGAATTTCATCATAGATGAACGCATTCGATGCAAGCGTCATACATACTTGACCCAATGATCAGAGATTTAATGTTAACATGATCAAGGGTAGTATTTTTTCAAGAATTTTTCATTAATCGGCATCATAAAGTATATCATCTTCTCAATTTATTAGGCAATATGCTTTATTTGAGTAGACTGACTCTACCAAAAATGGTCCTTCTCATTTGGATTGAAATTTTCTTTTTGTATTATGTGTCATCACCATGGGTCTTCTGACAGCCAAGACGAGGTCGCCTTTCTTGAAAGTCTGCTCCTTGATTTTATTGTTGAAGGCTTTGGAAATTCAGGCTTGATAAAGCTCGATTTGCTATTGAGCTTGCAGGCATTTGTCGTCTAAAGCTTCCAACTCCTAGAGTCGTAGTCGATGCTTTCTATCATCCCCGTAGTCAAAGCAACATGCAGAGATGGGATCTAAATTTCTAGTGGGAGTACGGCTTCACACCCGTACACTAAAAGAATGGTGTAGCTTTCGTCGGGGTTCTCACTGTTGTGTAATAAGCTCACAAACATTCATCTAATTTGTCATCCCAGTCGCATTGATTTTTTGAGACGAACTTCTTGAGAAGCTTCTCAATGTAAATGCTTCTCAAGACCGTTAGCGACTGGGTAGTATGTCGTTGAAGACACACTTTAGATTCTACACTTATTGCAGAATCTCTGGAACGCTTGGCTGATGAACCGAGGCCCATTATCGTGGATAATCCATCATGGCACGCCAAAGCGATAGATTACATGATGTTTGATAAACATGATCACGTTAGTGAAAAGTCACCTAGAGGGGGGGTGAATAGGTGACGATGCTAATCTAGTGAACTTAACATGGAATTTAAAAACTAATAGCAATTACTATAATGATGCACACACAAGCAAGTACAAGATACAACAATTTGCACAAAGTAAAGAGAGAGAGAGAGAGCAAGAGTCAATGGATCAAGCGCAAACAAAGAGATATGTTCCGAGGTTCGAGCACCCAGCTCTATATCCCCGCCTTCGACACACGAAGGATTTTCAATCCACTAGCTTGTCCACAAAGGACTCCCACAAAGGGAACCTCCACCGAGGATTTGGGGCAATCACAATTACAAGGAGTACCCAACTCCTCTCCTTACAAACACGACCTCCTCCTTGAGGCACTCCTCCAATCCAACAAACAGTCACCTCACAACTTGAGGGATTTGCACCAAGCTTACACAAAACACCTCACAACCCAAGTTGCACAACCTCCTCAACACAATGAGGGAAATGGCACAAAGTAAGAATTGGGTTTACAACTTAGTGGTTTCAAACAACAACCACAAAACAATCTCTTTTTCCCACACAAACTCCTATAGAGAAGATAGTAGATTTTAGTTCAAGTGTGGAGAAAACCTATGGAATGGAAATCAAAATCACAAAGAAAAATCCTTGGGAAAACAATAAAAATCAAGATGGTGAAGTTCAATCAAAAGCTTTTCCCAAAAACCTCTTCTTTGATTTTCCAAACCCTAGCAAAAACCTCAAAATAGATTGTTCAATATGAGTTCAAAAACTTCTTTTAATTGCAGCAAAAACACCAGAGAGTATGAAAAAATTCGCACCAAAAACCTTAGAGAAAAACTCTTGCAAATGGGGTATTTATAGGCAGAATTGGAAACTAGCCGTTGGCAGCTATTTTGCCAGTTTTGCCCTGTCGGTCGACCAGCCGGTCGACCGCCCAACGTTCAAATTTTTGAACGTTGCAACACCCGGTCGACCGCCCGGTCGACCCAAACAAACCGAGAGCAAACAGCTCTCAGTCGGTCGACCGCTCGGTCGACCGGCCAAGGCTGTAGCCAGCGTGCACGTTTCTGTGCACGTCGGTCGACCGCCCGGTCGACTGTCTACATGGTGCGGTCGACCGTGCGGTCGACCGACTTTGCCTGGCAGGCAGCAAATAGGTCAGAAAACTGAGGTAAAAAATATTCCAATAAATCTTTTAACTCTTGTAAAAATCCCCAAAAATAGTTTTTGCATTTTGCATTGATATATAAACTTGTGATAAAAAGTTTAGCTCAAATATCAATCAACATGAACTATTTTTGTAGCATATTATTTTTACCAAAAACCAAAACTTGTATTTTCTAAAACTTGGAATCTTGAATAGAGAATACCTTTTGTCCAAAACTCATCCATAATACAAAACTATGATATTTAAACATTTTGAAGCATGATGCATATGGATAGAAATCCAATATACATGAAACATGTATATATCATGATTTTTGTCATTAAGTCCAAAAATATGTTTTGTTATAAATATCAAAACATAAAACTCATGAAGTAGATTATCAAACTAAGTTTGTTTAAACAATTGAAGCATGCATGTATATAGAACAAATCTAATATACATAAACCATGTAAACTTGTTTTGATATAAAATCTATTCATGAAAACTAAGATCGGTTAAACCTAAAACCGAAAACCAAAACATGAAACGTGTGTGTTGTGAACTTGAGCTTATCATACTATACTAATCTTTACAATTAGGATCTAAACCCAAACTAAAACTATGGATACCTAAGTCTTCTTGTAGAGCGCAAACTCCAAGCTAGAGCGCAATCTCCAAGTCGGCTCGATCCAAAAACTCTTGATTCACCGGGCAAGTGCTATATATATCTTTGATGTGCGGGCTCTTGAATCAACATGTGCAAGCTTCCAAATCATCTTGTTGAAGCTAAACACCAACTAATATCTTGGTTAATGATCTGAAACTAAAATCACAAGATTATTAGTACACATAACTACATGAGTTAATCATCATCAAAACTAGAGTGGAAGGCCTTTGGGCCAACAATCTCCCCCTTTTTGATGATGACAAAACTCATGGAGTTATATATGCATGGATTAAAGTAAAGCTTCAAAGAAGCTCCCCCTTAACTCATGCATAGGAATAAACAAACAATAAGATGCATATAAACAAGGTTCTTGACATAAAATGAATATGCATATAAAACATGCTCTTGATTCCAATTAAAACAAAACAAATAACTTACCAAACAAAACTCTTGATACTAATAAAAATAAAACTCATAATGCTCTTGATACCATTGGATATTAATAAAAACAAAACTCATAATGCTCTTGATACCAATGGAGATGAAATGAACATAAAACTGAAAACTCATGCATATCAACTCCAAATTCTTCTCCCCCTTTTTGTCAATCATTAACAAAGGGGTAAAAACAAAATAGATATGAATTCTTCTCCCCCTAAATATATGAAACAAAGAATCAATAAACTACTTCAAGGGGTGACACCAAAATGATACCAATTAAAAAATGTGTCATTGAAGTGCATTATGATACCAAAAGAAAGTGAACATAAAAACATTTAAGAAATGCCTACCAATTACCAATTGAAAGTAAGAAGGGCATTGAAAACAAATATGATACCAATTGAAATTAAACATATTGAAAATAAAACACATGATACCAATTGAAAAACACAATGATACCAATTTTGAGTAAACAAATGCATCTAGATACCAATTGAAGATATTTATCTTTATAAGCAAATGAAACCAATTAAAAATCAATAATCATTCTTTAATCATTTTTCATTATAAAGTTAGGGAGTGGGAAACAAAACCAATGGTAAACTAAATACCAATTGAAAACTAAGTCAATTGAAATAATGTTAAAGCTCAAGCTTAGCATAAGTAAGATAATGATAATGCTTGTATAAAGATACCAATTGAAAATTGAATCAATTGAAAATGATGGTCAAAAAAAAAAATCAAGCTTATCATAAAAAAAAATTTGTGCTTCAAGATATAGGGATATAATAAGCACAAATAAATCATCTATATATGTATGTAAGAAATAGATACCAATTGAAATTGATACTAAATGAAGTGTAAGCATACATATATAAAACAAAACATATATGAGTATACAAAAGGATGTCAAGATTGATACCAATTGAAAGAATTCAATGATACCAATTGAAACAACAATAAGATCAAGTGTATATCTCATATCAACTACCACCCAATCATTGCAAGTTTAAAAATGATTTTCATTATAAAGCATACATGAACATGATCTCCCATCCAACCACCCTTTGATGGTAGGGGTTTTCAAAATAGATTTGAAATTATAGTTCGTTTGAAAATCACTACCAAAGAAAGGAATATCGCAACTAGTTAAATGGAAAACTTGTTAACTAGTACGAAATCCTTCAAGCAAGGAATAACAAAAATATTTTTCATGAAACATGAAAATCACATGATCACTAAACACTCAAATTCCATAAAGCCCAAATCATAGTCTCATGAAAACAAATCATGAGTAAACAAGTAAGTGAGTGAACAAGTGTAATGTGAAATACATTGTCATGAAAATTTTGCATTCAAGTACAAATTCCTTTAAAATATTTACACATGATAAACTAAATTTCCTTTACCAAATGAAATTTCCAAAAACATGAAACTCATCAACACGATTTAACCTTCAAGGCATATGTATGTCATGTACAAACTAAAGTATACATACATATCCCAAACATAATGAGTCCACAAGAGTATATGCATGAAGGCACGTGGCTCAAGGATGTATAAGTATAATCAATAGTTAAGACAAGATAGACATATACATGAAGTTAAACTTAAGATCATAAAACATATCTAAAAATGGGGAATACAAGTTAGAATGTACGAATCATCAAAACTAGACTATACTAGCACATCCAATGAATACAAATGAGCTTTCAAGCACAAACATATCATTGATCTATTTGTAGCTCACTAGATGTACAAGTATAAATCCTAGTCTTAATGAAAACTAACATCTAAACATATATTCAAATCATGAAGCACAAAACGAGTCATAAATCAACAATATCACAAAAGAAATGATCATAATACAAATCCACATGTACTAATAGTCATGGCAATTAATATACTAATCAAGTCAAGAATCATTAAAACAAAAATCATAGAATCATGAATATCCAAATGATCATTAAGCATAAGCATGTGCAATAGATCTAGGGCATACATGTTAGTTTAAACAAAAGTGAGAACACTAAATATAGATCCATATAAAACATGGGTGCTCAAGAACTAAACATGTATAACACTAATCTATTCAACATGGCATAAGCATAATGAACTACAAACATAACATGCTATCAAAAGATGAACATGAAAAGCATGCAAATAAAAATGGGAGTTAGAGAATGATACCAAAACCGATGAAGGTGCATCTCTAGATCTCCAAAACATGGTGGTCCTCTCCACCTAATTCCCTTGAGTGTGAAGCATCCAAATGATTTTCTTTTAGGCTTAGAACGCATCCACCTCAAGGCACCAATCTCTCACGTAATGCGAGAGCCTCCACCTACATCAAACATCAAAGAGGTGGATCTTGGTACCCATTTTCTTGTGGGTCCACGGGGGTTAATATCTTTTCTAACCCAAACAAGATTAGTTGCTAAATTTTTAACATGTAAAAGATCATAACAAAATCTAGCAAGGTGGCCTTTTCGACCACAATGTGTACATGTGTACACGTGAGCATACATATGATGATGGTGATCATGAGAAGCATGTGTATGCCTAGATGGGTGTGCATGCAAGGTTGGAACTTGTTTCTTGCGAACCAAGGATTCCAAACGTGAGTGATTCATGGCACAATGGCTCAAAGTGGAGCCCAAACAATCACACTTTTCTTTAACAAATTTATATCATTTTCAATGCTAGAAGACAAAGTGGAGGAAGCTATAGATGTGCAAGAAGTAGAAGCTATACTAGCATGGCAAACATGAATATCAATATCATTTTGCAAAGACTTATTCTTAATCAAAACCAAATCCAATTCTTTTGAAATTGAATCAATTTTATTTTTCAAAATAAGATTTTCTTTGAAAACAAGATCCAATCTAGAAGACAAAACTTCATTGTGTTCTACAACATCATCAAAATCATTTTTGTTTTTCAAAACTTCAATCTCTTTTAGTGCAAGTTCAAGTTGAGATTGTAGTGAGTCACGTTCACTAGTGATCTCTTCTTTCTCTTGCAACATCAATTCAAAATTAGAGCATAAATCCTTTAATTCATTTTTCAAAACAAGATTATCATCTTTCAACAAATCATGTTCTTCTAACAAATTCTCAAGCTTTTGAACAAGTTCCATATTCAAAGTTTGAACTTCAAAACATCCATGACAATAGGAACTAGAGCTATCATCTATTTGAGAATCCGATTGTACCTCAAGGGAGTTCTTCCCTTGGACCATGAGGCATTGCTCTTCGGACTTTTCTCTCTTAGATCTCCTCATGTTGTTGACAATCCTTGGAAGCTCGGGAGAAGTCAAGATGCTCCAAACTGCAAAAGCCGAATCATAACGATCAAAAACATGTAATAAATGTTCATTTAGAGATGCTCTAAGTGCCCTAAGTGCTAATGCATTGGCCTTCTTATGCTTGCTACTATTAGGGAGGGATTCCATGGTAATGGCTTGATAAACTAGATGTCCTAGGTCTTTTAAATGTTTAGTCATATTAGCCTTCCAAGCATCAAGTCTAAAATGATCAAACATAGGAGGGCTAGCCATAAGTGCAACCTAAATGTGTGCAAATGAAAATGCAAATGAAGATTAGCAAACCAAGATCTCACTCCTAGGTGGTTAAACCTAAATATCAGGAGCGCTAGCTCTGATACAATTGAAAAGTCACCTAGAGGGGGGGTGAATAGGTGACGATGCTAATCTAGT
Organism: Agave tequilana; assembly: GCA_038442645.1. Classification (NCBI taxonomy): domain Eukaryota; kingdom Viridiplantae; phylum Streptophyta; class Magnoliopsida; order Asparagales; family Asparagaceae; genus Agave; species Agave tequilana. Next base: position 41,815 of record JAVJIF010018979.1, read on the forward strand.
GAACTTAACACGGAATTTAAAAACTAATAGCAATTACTATAATGATGCACACACAAGCAAGTACAAGATATAACAAATTGCACAAAGTAAAGAGAGAGAGCAAGAGTCAATGGATCAAGCGCAAACAAAGAGATATGTTCCGAGGTTCGAGCACCCAGCTCTACATCCCCGCCTTCGACACACGAAAGATTTTCAATCCACTAGCTTGTCCACAAAGGACTCCCACAAAGGGAACCTCCACCGAGGATTTGGGGCAATCACAATTACAAGGAGTACCCAACTCCTCTCCTTACAAACACGACCTCCTCCTTGAGGCACTCCTCCAATCCAACAAACAGTCACCTCAAGACTTGAGGGATTTGCACCAAGCTTACACAAAACACCTCACAACCCAAGTTGCACAACCTCCTCAACACAATGAGGGAAATGGCACAAAGCAAGAATTGGGTTTACAACTTAGTGGTTTCAAACAACAACCACAAAACAATCTCTTTTTCCCACACAAAATCCTATAGAGAAGATAGTAGATTTTAGCTCAAGTGTGGAGAAAACCTATGGAATGGAAATCAAAATCACAAAGAAAAATACTTGGGAAAACAATAAAAATCAAGATGGTGAAGTTCAATCAAAAGCTTTTCCCAAAAACCTCTTCTTTGATTTTCCAAACCCTAGCAAAAACCTCAAAATAGATTGTTCAATATGAGTTCAAAAACTTCTTTTAATTGCAGCAAAAACACCAGAGAGTATGAAAAAATTCGCACCAAAAACCTTAGAGAAAAACTCTTGCAAATGGGGTATTTATAGGCAGAATTGGAAACTAGCCGTTGGCAGCTATTTTTGCCAGTTTTGCCCTGTCGGTCGACCGGCCGGTCGACCGCCCAACGTTCAAATTTTTGAACGTTGCAACACCCGGTCGACCGCCCGATCGACCCAAACAAACCGAGAGCAAACAGCTCTCAGTCGGTCGACCGCTCGGTCGACCGGCCAAGGCTGTAGCCAGCGTGCACGTTTCTGTGCACGTCGGTCGACCGCCCGGTCGACTGGCTACATGGTGCGGTCGACCGTGCGGTCGACCGACTTTGCCTGGCAGGCAGCAAATAGGTCAGAAAACTGAGGTAAAAAATATTCTAATAAATCTTTTAACTCTTGTAAAAATTTCCAAAAATAGTTTTTGCATTTTGCATTGATATATAAACTTGTGATAAAAAGTTTAGCTCAAATATCAATCAACATGAACTATTTTTGTAGCATATTATTTTTACCAAAAACCAAAACTTGTATTTTCTAAAACTTGGAATCTTGAATAGAGAATACCTTTTGTCCAAAACTCATCCATAATACAAAACTATGATATTTAAACATTTTGAAGCATGATGCATATGGATAGAAATCCAATATACATGAAACATGTATATATCATGATTTTTGTCATTAAGTCCAAAAATATGTTTTGTTATAAATATCAAAACATAAAACTCATGAAGTAGATTATCAAACTAAGTTTGTTTAAACAATTGAAGCATGCATGTATATAGAACAAATCTAATATACATAAACCATGTAAACTTGTTTTGATATAAAATCTATTCATGAAAACCAAGATCGGTTAAACCTAAAACCGAAAACCAAAACATGAAACGTGTGTGTTGTGAACTTGAGCTTATCATACTATACTAATCTTTACAATTAGGATCTAAACCCAAACTAAAACTATGGATACCTAAGTCTTCTTGTAGAGCGCAAACTCCAAGCTAGAGCGCAATCTCCAAGTCGGCTCGATCCAAAAACTCTTGATTCACCGGGCAAGTGCTATATATATCTTTGATGCGCGGGCTCTTGAATCAACATGTGCAAGCTTTCAAATCATCTTGTTGAAGCTAAACACCAACTAATATCTTGGTTAATGATCTGAAACTAAAATCACAAGATTATTAGTACACATAACTACATGAGTTAATCATCATCAAAACTAGAGTGGAAGGCCTTTGGGCCAACAGTTAGATGTCTTCACTTCCTTTAGAGGGATAGCCTTTGCCCATTTGGAAAAGTAATCGGTTATACCTAAGATAAACCGATGCCCTTTGGATGAAGGTTAGCTGATAGGACTAACCATATCCATTTCTCACATCTCAAATGGCCAGGAAGAAGTCGTAGGATGAAGATGTCCTGGTTCCTGATGAATGAAGTCGACATGGATCTGATAGGTGTGGCATCGCTTAGTGTAAGCGATGGCGTCAGGGATCATCTTTGGCCAATAATATCCAAGTTTTTAAAGTCGATCTCTGAGCTTTGGACCAGGTTGGTGAGCTCCCCACATACTGTCATGAGCCTCTTTGAGTACCTCCTGTGCCTATTTATGTGATAGGTAGGGGAGGAGGATTCAATTATGCGATCGACGATATAGTATTCTTGTAATCGCGTTGTAGTAGAATCTAGAGGCTTTCCTTCTAATGGCAATTGCCTCTTTAGGGTCATCGGGCAGTATACCATACAAGGCATAATCGATGCATGGGAATCGCCAATCCCTGAGCACTGGACCTGCTGAAGTCTCTAGAACTTTTTTGACTTGAAGGCCTCTTGTTGGCGTTTGATCATCTTCAAGGGAGAATTTTAGACAGTATAAGTCATGACTGTAGACGAGTACTTTCTCTATCACTCCGGCTGGAAGAGCCAAGGATGCGGCGAGGGACGCCAGTGCATTTGCATGCTCATTTTACTGGCGAGGTACATGGTCAATGTAGAGTTTCTGAACCTCTCTTCCATGTAGATGGTTGCATTGTAATAGGGCACTAAGTCTTCATGTCAGACTTCGTACTCCCTCCGAACCTGATTGACGATGAGCTTTGAATCACCGTATGCTTTGATACTTTTAACGCCAATCTCATCGGCGATTTGCATCCCGATCAAGAGAGCGTTTCATTCCGCTACATTGTTGGAACACGGCTCAGTTAATGAGAAAGCATGAGGGAGTACATAGTTCTATAGGGAGACAAGTATTACCCCTACTCCCGCTACGATGTTTCCTTGAGGACCCATTCTTGATGCGTCGTCGAAGAAGAGTTGCCATACCTATTCTTCGAAAGACGTCTGGGTCATGCAGACTTCAGCGATCTCATCTGAGAGATCTTCATAAAGTTTGGTCATTCTTGCATCTGGATGCCGCCAAGAAGTCTGCCACTGTTTGTCCCATTATAGCTTTTTGTGGTAGGAATTGCATTTTGTATTGGGAGAGAAATATGGCCCATTTTTCCAATCGACCATTTAGCGATGATGGCTTCATCATTAACAATCTTAAAGGATTGACTTTTGACATGACGTGTATGGTTTGGCCCACCAGGTAGTGTTGCATTTTCTGAATAACGAACACTAGCGCCAAGCATTATTTTTCGATCGGGTTGTATCGATGTTTAGCTCCGATCATGGTTCTACTCAGGTAGTAGATTGCTTGCTCGTGCCCCTGACATTATTCTGGGCTAGTAAAGCTCTTAGAGAATGATCCATAGCTCGAACGTATATCAGAAAAAATTTTCCTAACACTGGAGCTGTAAGGACTGGTGGATGCATGAGGTACCACTTGATTTCCTCGAACGCTTGTTAGCAAGTATCGTCCCAGACGAACGAGACACCTTTTTTCATCAATCTGGTGAAGGGTTGGCATCGCCCTGAGAGATTTGCGATAAACCTCCGGATGTAGGCTAGTCGCCCTTGCAATCCTCTAAGCTCTCTAAGATTCCTTGGAATTTGCATCTCCTGGATGGCACTGACTTTCTCTGGGTCTAGGTGGATTCCTTTGGATGTCACGACAAACCCATAGAATTTACCGCTGGCTACCCCCAGAAAAGATTTGGTGGGATTCATCTTCAATTGATGTGCCTGCATGATATCGAATACTGTCATTAGATATGCTATGTTATCACTTTTGGCACAGCTTTTCACTGCAATATTGTCTACGTAGCATTCTACTATTTTGCGCATATGCTCATAGAAGATTGTATTTATAGCTCTCTGATATGTCACCTCTGCATTCTTCAATCTGAAAGGCATCACGGTGTAGCAATACACCCCTAGTGATGTCCTGAAGGACGTATGCTTATCATCGTCAGGGTACATCTTAAGTTGATTGTATCCAGAGAATCCATGCATGAAAGACATTCGTTCAAACCAACACGTGTTGTCGATCATGCCATCCATGATTGGAAGAGGGAACTCATCCTTAGGACAAACTTCATTTAGATCACGAAAATCAATGCAAACCTGAATCTTCCCATTCTTGGTGACGGAGATGATATTTGCTACCCAGTCAGGGTGTTGTTCTTCCCTGATGAAACTGGAGTCTATGAGCATCTTGACCTCCGATTGAATCACTTCCATTATTCTAGACAAAACCGCTGTTGCTGCTGCTTAACAGGCTTCACATCTGAATTAATGTTGAGGCGATGCATAGCCACTTGAGGATCAAGCCCAGGCATATTCTCATAGTTTCAAGCAAAGACTACATAATCTTGCGCGAGACATATTAGATCTTCTTTCTCAGGAGGTGATAAGCTTTTGCTTATGAAGTGGGCTTAGAATTTGCCTCATCTCCTAGATTGATTTGAGTTACCTTATCCTTTGTGAGTGGTTCACATTGTTCAAAGTGAATATCCCAAAAGTGTTTAGGGTTTGATCCAAGAATCTATATCTGACTAGATTATTTCTTCGACTCCATCTTCTGGGTGGCTTGTAGAAAGCACGTTTACCGAAAGGTCTTTGAAGATATCGCCAACATGACATTTGAATCCATGACGACGTGCCTGATGAGTGGTTATGATATAATGACTCTTTAGAGTGAGAGGCTGATAGGATTGAAGTTGACACATAGCCCAACCCCTCCGAGTTTGGTGATAATAGTCAGGGGCTTTCCCTTTTGGATCGAAAGATCGAAGCAGTGTTCACCTTCCTTTGCCAAAGTTCAAGCTAGACCACTTGTTAGGTTGTACCCCATATTCTCCATCATTTTGAGTACATTTGGCTCGTAATGAGAGCATTGAGGAAGTTCGGTCTCGCTTTTTGAGTCTTCACGAATCATTAGTTTGGATTCGACTCTTCCGAAAAAGATCGATTTTTGACCTTTGTGACTTGCTGGGACCTCAAAGAAGGTTTTCTTGCACATCACTGATGCTTTGATATGTCATGAGAGATGATCTCATTGGTGCATGCAATGATGTCAGGGCATCTATTACCGACCAGGGATCATCATCTACATCGGTACTAGTGTCTGATGATACAGAGTCAGAAGCAAACACAAAAAAATAAGCCAAATCTAACTCTTCATTAATATACCACTCACCTACATCATTAGCGGTGTTATTGGCATCGAGCTTATTAACACTCGTTACAAGAGGATTCAGCTCCCAAAGACATTCTTCTTCTGCTTCGGCTCGACATCAACTTCATTACTAGAGTCTAGTTCCTCTGGCTGGGGATTCTCGTCTACTTTTAGAGAATCCTAGTACAAGAGGGAGTCTGTAAAATAATTCTCTATCCCCTTGAACAGATACCTTTCATCAATCAATGTTCAAACTCTTCCATTTCTGTCAACATACTTCATAACTTGATGGAGAGTAGAGGGGACGAGGGAATTGTGATGAACCATGGTCATCCCAGCAACAAGTTATACAAACTGTCAGCGTCAATAACATAGCACATTACCTCTGATCTCAGGTCCCCGATCTGGTATTTGAGTTTGATCTTTTCCATCAGGCGCGTACCATTGGTGTTGAAGTCATAAATGGTAGTTTGAGTGGCATTCAATAGATGAGTGAGGATTCCCAAGTGTTGCATGACCCGGCGGGGCATGACGCTCAACACAGATCCTAGATCCACTTGAATGCGGCTTACCTCAGATGATCCAATATACTCTGTGAAGTACAGAGACCTATCATGTTTCCCCTTAACCTGCATGTCGTCTGGAGTAAAGGTTATGCAGGGGACATATTGAGAGGCTGGAAGCAATTTTCTTCATCTTTCTCCTCTGGTTTAGCCGGAATCCGGGCCATGAAGGCCTCAATATCGGCTAAAGCTTCTCTAAGCACTTCTCTTGTTGACTTAGACAGTCTCTGGAGCACATAAAGGGTAATCCTGGCAAGGATGTTGGCCAGCTGAGCCAAAACATCAAAGCGGTAAGGTGCTGAAGATCCCTCTGCTTTGTCTTTTGGGAGAGTTTTAGCATATCGAAGCTTCTTTTGCTTCTTCACGGGTTGCTTTGTGGATTGCTTGGTTGGCTCTTGGGTGGGTTTAGGTGGATTTACCACCACTTCATCGTACTTCTTCAAGTACGACTGACCTGAACGAGTCCCCGCTACAAGCGGTGCATTTGGCTCTGCAGCAAGAACTATTGTCTCCTCAGAATTAGTTAGCGAGGGGATATCAATTTCTGCTTTCCTAGAGGAAGCACACACCACATTGCAAGGCGAGACTTTTGCTTTGCCTCTAGACTTCATGTTGGTAAAAGTAGTCCAGTGCTGGCCTTCCATGACGTCGGGATGAACCCACATGATCTCTTCTTAAGGAGTAGGAACAGGTATGAGACCTTTCTCCCGCTGGTGGTGTAGATCTATATTGACCACCCTTAGTTCCATTTTCAGGATGGGAATCACTCTAGCTGGCGTTAGAGGTTGTACCCCAAACTGAAGAAATGACGTCATGTTAGCTGTCACCTTCTTCTGTTCTGAGCGGAGCTTGAGCATCTCTGCATCAATCAAAACTTAAAGGATGTCTTTAAAGATGTAGCAACTCTTAGTAGGGTTCCCCAACATCTTATGGTACAAACAGTAATTGAGATTGTCAGTCTTGCTCACCTCCTCAGACGTCTAGCTTCAGGAAGCTTCAGCATGTTGCTCTTATTGAGTAACTTGAATAACGAATCAACATGCTCGTCCTTGAAGGAGTACTGCTTGTTGGCTGGTTTGAAGAACTATCACCTCTAGCTGGTTGGGGCTTAGAGGGAGACTTCGTCTATGCTTCCAGTGTGTCCTTCCTTTTAGCTTAAAAAATGCTTCTGGCGCGTGCCTTGTCGACTTCTCTGGTCTGGGTTTGCCTTCTTCTACCTTAACCCTAGCGATGATCTCCTCTTCTTACTCACCTTGCTAGATTAACTGCTTTCAGGTATGACTTTCAGCCACTCCTATCTGAGCTAGGAGTGAAATTTGCAAATTATGGTGGTATGTTTCCACCATGGTGGCCTGGGTCATACCATTGAGACATTGGAGTATCATATTCTAAAATCTCTCCACAAATGCTTTAATTGGCTCTCCTTTCCGTTGCCTCATCGTCAGGAGAGTTGGCATAGTAATCTCTGAATCATCTTCGAAGAAATGGGTGAGGAAAAGCTTCTCTAGATCACCTCAGTTCTTGATAGAGCCTTCAGGGAGCTTTATGATCCATTCAAAAGCAATCCCTTTCAGGGTGCAAATGAACAAACGTGCCAGGATGGCATCATTTGATACTACATTCCCGATCTAATACTTGAAATAGTATATATGCTGGTTCAGTGACCCCTTGCCATAGAAGGCCTGTAGGTCGGAGCTTTGAACTTAAGAGGGTACAGGACAAGATCCAACTTAGCCGGGTACGGCCATACCACTCCTGCTTTTTAGAGGCCTTTTCGGTTGGCGAGGGCCTCAAGGCATTGCTCCAGTTTGCTCATCCTTTTGGAATGAGTGCTCTCATTCTCTGAATTAACCTCCACTTCAGATGGAGGTTTGGATGGCTCAAAGTTGGAAAACTCTTCATCCTTGGTATGTGCAGAAGATGAGCTCTCCCCTTCCTTCCGTTTGCCCTTGGACTTCTTGGAAGGAGTCTTGGTCTTTGACTTCTTTTTATCCTCAAGCAATAGCAAAAACATCTACTTAAGGGTGTTGATAGATTCTTGTTGAGCACGAATCATATCGAGTTGCTCCCTCTGGACCCGGGCTTGCTGTTCAAAGCACCTGGCCATTTCTTCAGGACTCCCTACCATTTTCTCTATGAAAGAGTTCGAGGTCTGTGATTCTGCGATGGCAAAGTGTGCCTCGCTTACTTCAATGCCCCAAACTAGGGCACTGTAGTTCACTGGGGCTATTGTACCACTCTAAGTACGGGTATGCCCATACATTTCTTCCGGCTCAGTGTCAGACTCGGAGTAACTATCGGCTGCTTCCTTTTAGTCCTATTTGGCATAGTGCTTGGACCCACCATGTTTGCAATGACTTCAGGGTATTCTGCATCAGAAAAGGGTCTCCTCGTGTGGGAGCAGCGCCTTTTGGCCGAGCAGGAGACTGGCGCTGATGATAACCATTTGAACACCGATTGTTTGCTTACATGTGAGCTGCAGTAGCATTCAGAGAGCACTGCCATGATGACTCATTCACAACAGTATTGTGGAGTAATTTGATAAACACTCCACTTCTTTGTTAAGTAGTCTCTTAGATCCATCAAAAGAGGATCGAAGAAATCAGCCTGGAGTCTCTCTGAGGATAAGGACTTTTTCAGTTCCCTTCTGACCTGAGCCGTCGGAGAGTGAATGTTAACCTTATGTCGCAATCTTGAGATGAAGTCTCAAGGTTGCAAGGTTCAGAGATACAGAGTTCACGTTCTGTAGGACACACGCGACTCTCGCATTTTAGCTTTAAGACGCGAGTCTCATGTCTATGCTGAGAAGAAACGTGGACCTCGCATTGTTGATTATCGCGTTTGTCTAGCGACACTTGAGAAATGCAGACTTCATGAGTCCCACATTCTGGCGTAAAGATGTGGGTCTCGTGTCTTTAAGAAGAGACGTAGATCTCGCGTTGATGAACGTCACATCTGTGAGGTAGGGCCTCAGAAATACGAACCTCATGAGCTCTGCGCTTTGGTATCCAGATGCGCACTTCGCACGTCTGATGCTGTTTAGAAGAGACGCGGGCTTGAGTCTTGCATCCTGTATCTGCTAGATAGATAGCTTTTCCAACTTCTTCCATCTGCTGCGATGCCTTTGTTGACATTCAATATTCCGGTTACACTTCACGGGTTGTTGGGGACCGGTAACCTGGAGCTAAGGAATCTTGAGAGGAAAGGCATGGCGAGATTGGCCTTCATCGTCGTTGACATCGCGGGTCTCGTGGGAGACGTTTATGCAGGCCAGAAATAACGCTATTTGTGTAGGCCATCCTTGGAGAAGTCTCCGAAGAGACTTGAGAGCGGACTCTGAGGATACCCTGTGGTTGTATTGTCGCGCCACCTGAGGCTCTTGGAGCCAGAAAAAAGAAACTCCTCATAGTTTTCCTTGTTGAATTCTATGACAAGTGACTCAACCGTCTTTCCCATGAAGTTAACGTCACCTTGCGCGACAACTTGCTCGTTAGTAGAGAAAGTAGTCCACAACGGAGTCGCCATCTCTTGTACGGGTAGAAAAATTAAAAATATTGCAAAGTTTTCTTGAATCAACGAAAGATTACAACAACTCAAATTCTAATTACAAGAGAGAGGAGATACTCAAACTCAAATCTCCTCTTTATTTAATGCTGGGTTCTTTGCGTAGTGGTGGAAAGTGAATCTTATTTTTCATTAATCAAGTGAAAGTCAAGCTTCTTCAGAAGTTTTCTTCCTTGGATTACTGACGGAGTAACACAGCTCCTATCAAATGAAATCTCAAAAAAAAATTGGGAAAAACTTGAACTCAGAAAGTTTGTGTAGAAGAGTTAAACTCTTTATAAAGCCAATATTACTCAGCTAAAAATTCTGACCCCCTTTCAGTAGCAGCTTTAGCTATTTATAGGGATTCTAGGGGTAAAACTATCTCCTAAAAACCCTTCATAATGGGGATTAACTCTCCTCATTACGTGAAAAGTACTTGACCCAATAATGAGGGTAGTTATAACTGAGACGCAAGGCTCATTTGCAGTTGAAATGCGGGCTTGAGCTCTGCGTTTATCCATTGAGATGATGCTGACACGGGCCTTGAACCTCGCATTTGGGCACTGAGATGGTGTTGAAACACAGGCGTCGAGCCCTGCGTTTTTGTCCAGCAATGATGTTGAAACGCGGGCCTCGAGCCCCGCGTCTTAGCACTGCAGTGATATTTGAAATGCGGGCTTTGAACTCCGCGTCTTGATACTACATCAATAGCTTTGATCATCCTTGCGTCTGAAGTATGGACTCTATTATTTGATGACTTGTCTTCAGTAATTTTAGACAGTCTACAATTTGATATCATAATTTTAATTGGTATTGCATATTTTCAAATTGTTCAATTGGTATCAAGAGCATTGTGATTGAGTTATAACCTGCACACAAATACAGAATTCAGAACTTTTAAAATAGTAGTGCAAGGTGCTCAATTCTACCGCTATAGCAAGTGGCTATGCGGGTCGTGATCTACAAGGAGGGACTAGCGATGAAAGCTTTTTAGTAAGTCTTCTTTTAAGATACAAAGTATGGTTAAAGTTCTTCTTTAGTTCTTAAAAAGAAAATTAAAAAGAGTTAAAGTCAAGTTAGGAAGAAAGTGATAGAATGAGAAGGTGGAGAAAAACAGAAAATAGACATATACAAAGAAATCGAAATGTGTGATGAAAGAAGTGGTAGATTGTGGTATTCTAAACTAAAGAATTAAAAGAAAAGAAAGAAACTAAAAGTTGCTTACCCCTTTTGTGCTCATATACCTTAGATTCGTAGCTACGACTTATCTTGTCTTTGAAGGCGATCAAGCATGGCATGTAGGATCTTCCCCATTCCCGATCTACACTAAGAATAAAAGGGCAAGCTGGCACTTGCAATGGCGAAGCAGTCTTGATGCTAACAGATTCACTTGGATTGCAACACATTAGAGGAGAGTAAATGAAAACAAGAGTAAAAAAGAAAAGTAACTTTGATTCAATTCAAATAACAATGGAAGAAGAGATCACTTACACCGATGTCACCTGCAGTTCAAGCTTGCTCTCATTCCTCCATGAAAGTATCATCTCCTCTCAGTTACATGAAGAAAATAAAAATTACATGAAAAAAAAACTAAAAACCTAAGTTACAAACTACAAATTAGCCTAAGGTCTACTCTCTGCTTGGTCGTCCTCTTTGCCTTTGAGATTGCAGGTATTTATAGAAGAAATACAGAGGTTAGAGGAGTATGAAGATAGGGAAAGCTGACTATTTCTGAATTTGAATCCTCCCCTTATCTCCAAATTTGATTTGATGTGGATATTCAGTTCTGATCTGCAGTTTATTGGCGTGTTGATTGCTGAATATCACTTATCAAATGACAGAATTAGAAATAGTGATCTGCATAAGAGTTGTAGCCTTGTAAGTCTACTTTCTGGATCATCTTGAATCATCAGATTTAAGATTTAGTAGCGAAAGTTATGATTCAAATATTAAAATGTATCCAGTCAGAATCTGAGTCAAACTTGCTTCATCTCATCCGTTGATCTTCTCTCTATCCATTTATCTCTCTATATTTGATATTATCCTAGGCTGATCTTTAGCTAGTAAAAATGGATTTATAAAAATCTGAATTTTATCGGTTTCTATTAGGTGTTATCTTTCTGATTTGCTCTGATCTTCAGCTGAACATTTGCCCCAATCCTTGATTTGTTCTAACTAGATCTGGGATCATCCTCAGCTAACCAAATAGATCCAGTTAAATCTGATTTTAACTGTATTTATTTAGTTTAATCTCCTTTCTCTTCATTATTATCTTCTGCAAAATAGGTATTTAAGACAAGGAAATTAGCAGATTTATTACACGATAAATGTAGGAGTGTAATGAAAAGAATACAAAATATATGTACAATCACATCCTCACACCTATCTTTTGCTCGTCCTCGAGCAAAACAATAAAACTAAACCAAAGATTATTAGACCACTTTCGCAGGTCACGCGATTGCACTGAGCTTGTGCAACAAGCCGTTAAACCTCAAGATTACCCCTAGAGGACGAGTTTTGTCTCGTGAGGGTTTTCAGTGGATTACACCCACAAAATCCGTAAAGAAAGAGAAAAATGTTAGTATTTTGAAAACACATTTTGAAAGAAAAATATTTGAAATATTATTGTAAGTTTTAAGTAATCTATAAGTTATAGGAAAACTGAATTTTTCATTCCTAAACTTAGTCTCTATTCAAAAATTTGTTATCAATCAAAGTATGGAGTCAAATTATACTTCTCATCTAGTCTGTTACTTTACCCTAAGTCATATGCACCTTGTGACCGTGAAAACTTTGACTAAGGGTTCTTTTAACTCTAACTCTTATGCCTTATTTATTTGTATATATATTTTTTGGTGGTATTATTCCTTAGTTTTATTAATCTGCCCATGTAACGAGCCTTGAATCGATGACTCCCAAACCAAACGGTCTTAGGGCACCGGGTGAGAAAACACCCAAAGGACTTAAGGACTCGAGCAAACAAGGCCACAAAACTAAGGATTTTATTATATGAACCAGTTTTAGGCGTGAATACTTATACTTTATTAGGCACAAATACCCAGCTTAATGATTGTTACACATATTTGCATATTTTACCGCTTCCATACCATGCATATTGCAAGTAAAAACATAATTTTTAATCCTTTTCTCTCTACTTTTGCAGGTCCACATCTGAAATGAGAAAAGGCCCAAAATCTCTTTAATTAGCAATAATTAAAGGGAATTAATTCAAAGCCCAAAAGAGAACCCAAGTTTGAGCCCAGGATTTGGAGAATTCTACGCGCCAACTCAAGATTCCAGAAGGTCACGTGGCTAACAACTTCGTAACAAACTCACAACAGAAAGCTGTTAGCCAACGGCTTCCAAACGGCCGCGCCTTGCCGCGCGCGCGCGGGCAGTTACAGGGCCGTTGGGCGCCAGATTTTTCCAACTGTTTTGGGTTCTGGATCCTTCTCTCTGAACCTATAAATACAGCACCAGGGCCTGCACAAACAAGGGAGAGGAGAGATTAGAGATTAGATACTTGTATTTTGTAGGATTTCTCTCTAGGATTTTTGTAGTGCTCTAGATCTTCTTCCTCCCTAGAAATTCTGTAAAGAGAGAGTTTGTAAGAGAGAGAAAGCTTGTGTGTACCAAGGTGTGACAACTTGTGAAGCAAGGATTGATCCATTCTCTTCTCTCTTCTCTTGCATTTTCTAGTATTACTTGCTTTCTTTAATTCTAGCTTTACTTTACTTGCACTTTAATTCATGCTTTGCTTTTCTTTTCTTATGGCTAGTAGCTAACTTTTCTAACATGAACTAGCTAACCACTAACCTTGCTAACTACTAACTCATGGGTGATTGCTATCTTTAATCTTGCAAGTTGTATGGTCTTCTCTTCTCCGATGGGTTACTTTCATTGCTTGGCAAGTTCTTGTTGTAATTCCATATGATTCATGTGTGCCTCATTTAGAGCCTTGTCTTTAGAACAAGTGCCTTGATGGAACATGGAGATGGATCACCAAACATATGCTATTTGTTGTACAACTTCTTTACTTCAATTAATGAATGTTGTATCTTCTTCCTTAGCATCCCTTGAGTGTCGCTCTTTTGATTCCATTATTGAAAGTCTATCTTGTAGGCCGATGACATCTATGAGTCTACAAGACAAGTCCAAGAGTGATCACCCGTCATTCAAGTGGGAAAGTAATTAGACCAACACGCAAGACAAATCTTTGCCGATGAATCAACATGAGGCACGCATTCACCATCACGGAGTTTAGTAAGTTTTTAGCAAGGTAGTAAGGTTAGCTAGTCATGGTTTTCTCCATCTTCAAATCTTTTACAAGTTTTCTTTTCTTTTTAGTGTTAATCCAAAAGCCAATCTTGTTTTGATTTCTTTTCATTTTCCATCATGAACAAATCCACCAATTCTTTTACTTCTTTTTCCAATTCATTTTTATTCTTTTAAGACAAAGAAGAATCTTCGTTTTCTTTCTTCACTACGAACCGTAACGCTTCCATCGCAAGCTCTCCCTGAGAATCGACTCGGTATAGCCCATGCTATAACGGAGATAGGAAAGGGTACATTAATCATTTGGAATACATTTGTGGGGTGATCAAAGCACTTGAGGTTGAATCTAAACCTTATCTCTTTTTATTGAATATATTTTGTGTGCAAATTATACTCCACAATACAACACCTTTCCCGTCTAAACAAATTGGCGCCGTTGCCGGGGAGAGCAACGGTTTTTGGTTTAAAGTGAAGAACTAAACGCATTTTCTTCTCTGTTGCAGGTTATAGGTGAAGAAACAGAAAAAATAGCATTGCAGTAACATATAAGTGGACCTGGGCCTCTGCTCAGAGACCAGGATCCCTCAGTTTTGCCGCAGAATCTCGGCCCCAGCCGCAGATTTACGGCAATCCTGAGTTCACTACTGACAAGTTTTCTGCAGGGTCTTCAACTTTGCAAAATACAGCTTCTGCAATAATTCTTTTCTTGTATGCTTCACCATACTCCTGCTAATTATAATAAACAGTAAAACATTGGTTGAAACGTTAAAAATTGTTTAGACATTTGCATTCTAGGCACGTGTCTTTTCAATTCCTTTACTTTTACTGTTGAAGAGTGCTGGAGGCAAGGTACGTACGCATTGCATATTGACTAGGACTCACTCTTTGTTTGATTTAATTACGCTTTGAGTGAACCTTGTTTGTTGATATCGTACACTTGCACAAATCGAATTTAAGGGCATTACCCATAAAAAAGATAAGGTGGGGATTTTATCACCCCTTCTTTAGCCCGAAAAACCACTATCCCAGCACTCACTAACCTAAGCCTAATTTAAAAAAATATAGACGTTGGCCCTAGGGACATCTCGGACTCATTTAGGAGATTAACCTAAGGGGAAAAAGTGTTGGAAATTGACTCTTGCAAAATCAGTGTCTAGGAAAGGGATTGAGGGCCGAAAGCCCGAAGGTTGGTGGTTATTTAATTAAGGAACGTCTCTGACGGAAAACCTCCCAGCAACCTTGCCCTGACCTGGCTGATTAGTTTGTGGTCAAAGTTTACACTAAACCTCTCGTGGACGGTCTAATCAGTTAGGAGTCGTCTAGGTCATAGGTCTACCCTAACTTAGGTTAGAATTTTTTCTTTTTTGTTTGTTTATTTGTTTGTTTCTTTTTGTTTGTATTTCATTGTGTGATATGGCTTATAATAACAATTTTTCCAACTTCAATAATAATCCATATTACACACCGACTTCATTTTCGGATATTACCAACCCGGCATACCATAACTTTGACCAATCTAGTGTGCCAGATTGGTCTTATCCGAATCAATATGACCCATACCCCCCATCTAATAACTATAATTTCCATAATAATTTCAACTCTTCACCGAGTCAGTGGGGATTCACTTACCCCGAGTATAATTTCCAACCACCTTGTCCTTCTTCTCCACCCAGTCCACAATATTTTCAAGATACATACTCAATTCCACCAATCCAAAATAAAGCACCATCAATTTTGGAAATGAGTATGCGTGAGTCCAAACACAAATCCCAAAATCTGATGGACTCACAATTTTACTATCACTTTCAAGACAACACTTCATCTTTTCATCAAAACAATGAATTCATCAATTATGAAAAGATGCTTGAAGCCATGACTCATGCTCAAAATGCTAGAAATCGTGACATAGATATGATGGTTGAATCTTTACGTTCTCACCGTGTGACCAGATCTGGTGTCACAAGCCATTCTGTTAGAGCCGATGAGTCATGTAGTTTTGAAAATCATAATTCAATTTCAGCACAACCACCTAAACTTGTCCAAACTTCAAAACCCATTGACATTTTGGCAAGTTTTTCTTTTCCTGAAATTGAACTTAATCCTGAACTTCCACTTGATGATTCGATTCTACTTCCTGATCCAATAATGACTCCCGTATCTTTATCTGATTTCACTCCATTTCCAAAGTCAGTATTGGATCCAGTGCCTATCCATTGTGAAATTGAATCACCAAAATTTTATGATGATCATATTGAACTTGACCAATTTCATACTTTTGAAAGTCCCATTGATAAATTGGCAAGTTCACATTTTTGTGGAATTGAACTATATGAGGAATGTGATCTTGAACCCCAACTTAGTGATTCAATTCTCTTTCCTGATTCAATAATGACTCCGATAACTTTACCTGACTTCAATCTTTTCCCAGAGTCGACATTGGATCCTGTCCCAATTCATAATGAAGTTGAATCACCCATCTTTGAGGATCATATTGAACTTGACCAATTATACACTTCTGAAGATACTATTGACAAATTGGCAAGTTCTCCATTCTTTGGTATTGAACTACATGAGAAATGTGACCTAGATTCTCACAATCTCTTTACTTCTGAAACTGATTGTACAATTCTGACGGAAGATGTTGACCTTAGTTTTGAAGAATTGTATGGCGATGAGTTAGAATTCCTTAATATTGGAAGTAAAGAGATAACACCCATATTAGGTCACATTTCATTGTTGGACAATACATGTGGACTGGAGTTTTAACTTCTTGACTTGGACCCAATTCCTGAACTCATTTCGACTCCTGAACCTTTACTCGACTTAAGTCACCTTCCTGAGTCGGTATTAGTTCCTGTCCTTCCTGAGTCCAAGTCAACCGTTCTATCATTTCATACACCATTCTGGGACAAGGTAGTTGACAAATTTGACTCCGAAATTAGTTAGGGAAAATGGAAATTAGATGGGGTCAAATACTTAATAAAGATCCTTCATGGATTTATCTTTTTAGTGGGTGTATTCATGATATTTCTGGTGGGTTCCTCCGGACTCCACGCAAGACTGATTGGGTCACATTTCGTGGACCAATCAGACCGCCACCGGAACCACCACCTTGAGGTAATTTTTTCCTTCCCTCTCTATTTGTTTCATGCATACATATATCATGATGCATTGAGGACAATGCATGAAATAAGTGTGGGGGAGGGTTTACTAACATAAAGTTTTTAGATTTTCTTTCTTTTACATTTCTTTTAGAAAAAATAAATAAATAAATAAATAAATAAATAAACTTTTTGAAATTATAGACAAAATTTTGATCTATTTTTAAGAAAATTAAGATGATCTTAGAAATTAAGAAAGCCTTAATTATGACATCTTAAACCTAGTTGAAATAATAGATCTTGTTTGAAATTATAGGCTAAGTAAGAAAATTGGGGAGATATTTTTATCTTGAATTTTTTTTGCCTTAGATAGTATGCACATCACACTTACACATTTTTGGGATGGAAACAAAGACCAAAAAGGCCATAAAAATATAAAAAAAAAGAAAAAAAAAAAAAAAATATATAAATAAAACATCACTTATTAAGCTAGATAATTGTGCCTCAAGAAGCATGGTTATTCACGTCTAACGGTGATTAAAAGAATAATCCCCCTTAGTTTTGTGGCCTTTTTCACTCAAGTCCTTAAACCCGAGGGATGTTTTCTCATCTGGTGCCCTAAGACCTACTGGTTTGGGAGTCATCGGTTATAGGCTCGTTACATGGGTGAACTAGAAAGCCTAAACTAAGGGAAGAAAAAATATATAAATAAATAAATAAATAATAAATGGCTTTATGGTTAGAGTTGAAATCCCAGAAATCTTCACTATCACAATGTGCATATTATCTAGGTTTTATAAAAGATAAAGTATTCAATCCAATTTTGAATTCTTACCTTAATTGAAGACAAGATCCTGCATGGAGACTAAGTTTAAGAAAAAATAATTATAGGTGGACTTATGACCTAAGATCACTTATATTTTTGCAAAAATAGTTTGAAAACATGTCTCTCTTTCAAAATGAATTTTCAAAACACTAACATTTGTTTTTTTCTTTATGGATTTTGTGGGTGCAATCCGCTGAAAACCCTCAGGAGACAACACTCCTCCTCTAGGGTAACCTAGAGGTTTAACGGCTTGTTGCACGTGCTCAGTGCAATCGTGTCACCTACGAAAGTGGTATAATAAATTAGTTAGGATTTTCTTTTTCTTTCTTTTTGCTCGAGGACGAGCAAAAGCTAGGTATGGGGGTGTGATTGTTACACATATTTGCATATTTTACCGCTTTCATACCATGCATATTGCAAATAAAAACATAATTTTTAATCCTTTTCTCTCTATTTTTGCAGGTCCACATCTGAAATGAGAAAAGGCCCAAAATCTCTTTAATTAGTAATAATTAAAGGGAATTAATTCAAAGCCCAAAAGAGAACCCAAGTTTGAGCCCAGGATCTGGAGAATTCTACGCGCCAACTCAAGATTCCAGAAGGTCCACGTGGCTAACAACTTCGTAACAAACTCACAACAGAAAGCTGTTAGCCAACGGCTTCCAAACGGCCGCGCCTTGCCGCGCGCGCGCGGCAGTTACATGGCCGTTGGGCGCCAGATTTTGCCAACTGTTTTGGGTTCTGGATCCTTCTCTCTAAGCCTATAAATACAGCACCAGGGCCTGCACAAACAAGGGAGAGGAGAGATTAGATACTTGTATTTTGTAGGATTTCTCTCTAGGATTTTTGTAGTGCTCTAGATCTTCTTCCTCCCTAGAAATTCTGTAAAGAGAGAGTTTGTAAGAGAGAGAAAGCTTGTATATACCAAGGTGTGAAAACTTGTGAAGCAAGGATTGATCCATTCTCTTCTCTCTTCTCTTGCATTTTCTAGTATTACTTGCTTTCTTTAATTCTAGCTTTACTTTACTTGCACTTTAATTCATGCTTTGCTTTTCTTTTCTTATGGCTAGTAGCTAACTTTTCTAACATGAACTAGCTAACCACTAACCTTGCTAACTACTAACTCATGGGTGATTGCTATCTTTAATCTTGCAAGTTGTATGGTCTTCTCTTCTCCGATGGGTTACTTTCATTGCTTGGCAAGTTCTTGTTGTAATTCCATATGATTCATGTGTGCCTCATTTAGAGCCTTGTCTTTAGAACAAGTGCCTTGATGGAACATGGAGATGGATCACCAAACATATACTATTTGTTGTACAACTTCTTTACTTCAATTAATGAATGTTGTATCTTCTTCCTTAGCATCCCTTGAGTGTCGCTCTTTTGATTCCATTATTGAAAGTCTATCTTGTAGGCCGATGACATCTATGAGTCTACAAGACAAGTCCAAGAGTGATCACCCGTCATTCAAGTGGGAAAGTAATTAGACCAACACGCAAGACAAATCTTTGCCGATGAATCAACATGAGGCACGCATTCACCATCACGGAGTTTAGTAAGTTTTTAGCAAGGTAGTAAGGTTAGCTAGTCATGGTTTTCTCCATCTTCAAATCTTTTACAAGTTTTCTTTTCTTTTTAGTGTTAATCCAAAAGCCAATCTTGTTTTGATTTCTTTTCATTTTCCATCATGAACAAATCCCCCAATTCTTTTACTTCTTTTTCCAATTCATTTTTATTCTTTTAAGACAAAGAAGAATCTTCGTTTTCTTTCTTCACTACGAACCGTAACGCTTCCATCGCAAGCTCTCCCTGAGAATCGACTCGGTATAGCCCATGCTATAACGGAGATAGGAAAGGGTACATTAATCATTTGGAATACATTTGTGGAGTGATCAAAGCACTTGAGATTGAATCTAAACCTTATCTCTTTTTATTGAATATATTTTGTGTGCAAATTATACTCCACAATACAACACCTTTCCCGTCTAAACACTTAATCAGAGGATTTTTTAATATATATATTTCTCAAACTTATCTAATCATCTTTCGCATAAATACCAAGGCTTACTTAGGCCAAAGCACCTAGCTAATCAATAATTAGATTTGTTCATCTTTCATAGATTTTTTTTTTACAAGGCATAAGAATCTTTGTTTTTAAACCCTAAGTGTGTGAGTGTATGAAGTGTACATATTTCATTAAGGTAAAGATCAAAACTAAATTACTTTGACAAATTATCTTCCTAACCCTAAAAATCAAACAAATAATCTTATTTTGACCAAGTTTAAGAAATCCTAATTTTGATTTTCCTATTCCTTAAAATTAACTTAATTTCTTACAAAAAAATATGTCAAAATATTATTTCTATTTTCAAAAAGTTTTTAAAAGTAAAGAAAATGTTAAAAAAATAAAAAATAAAAAAATTTTGTTGTTTTTTTTAAATAAAAAGAAAAACCTAACTTATGTTAGAACCCTCCCCCACACCTATCTCATGCATTGTCCTCAATGTATGAATTAATGCATGGATGCATGAAAAAGAAGAAAGGGAAGGAAAATACTACCTTAAGGTGGTGGTTCCGGTGGTGGTCTGATTGGTCCACGAAATGCGGCCCAATCGACTTTGCATGGAGTTCGGAGGAACCCACCAGAAATTTCTCTAATATAACCCACTAAAATGATATATACATGAATGATTTTTATTAAATATTTTACCTCATCTAATTTTCAAATTTCATAATTAATTTCAGAGTCAATTTTGTCAACCGCCTTGTCCCAAAATGGAGTGTAAAAAGATAGAATGATTGATTTGAACTTAGGAAATACGGGAACTAATACCGACTCAGGAAAGTGACTTAAGTCAAGTAAAGGTTCAGGAGTCGAGATTGGTTCGGGAAGTGGGTCCAAATCAAGAAGTTGAAACTCAAGTCCACATTCAGTTTCCCACAATGGAATGTGACTTAATATTGGTGATTCAAGTTCAAGAATGATAGGTGTGGGAATTAAAACTGACTCTAAATATTACTCAAGTCGGGTAACAAAACAGGAGTCAATATTGATTCGGGAATTTGAACTGGATCAGAAATTGGAAAATCTAGGTCACATTTCTCATTGAGTTCAATTTCATAAAAATGAGAACTTGCCAATTTATCAATGGGACTTTCTAAAGTATGGAATTGGTCAAGTTCAATATGCTGATCATCAAAGATGGGTGATTCAATTTCATTATGAATTGGCACAGGATCCAATGTTGACTCGGGAAAAAGATTGAAATCAGGTGAAGATACCGGAATCATAATTGAATCTGGAAGTAGAATTGAATCACTAAGTTGAGGTTCATGATCATATTCATTCTCAAGTTCTATTTCAGGAAAGGAATAACTTGCCAAACTATCAATATCATTTTCAAAATTTGGAGTTTGGGCAAGTTCAAATGATTGTGCTAAAATGGAACCTTATTTTCCAAAACAACATGACTCTTCAGCTCTAACAGAATGGTTAACGACATCAGAACGGCCAAAAGGTAAGAACATAGAGTTTGGACCATCATATCTATGTCATGATTACGAGCGTTTTGAGCCTGGGTCATGACTTCAAGCATCTTTTCATAGTTGATAGGTTCATCGTTTTGTTGCGATTGGTCTTGAAAAGATGAAGTGTTGTTTTGGAAATGGTGGTCAAATTGTGAGTCCATCAGATTTTGTGATTGTTGTTTGGACTCACGCATACTCATTTCCAAAATTGATGGTTTTCTATTTTGGACTGGTGGAACTGAGTATGAATCTTGGAAATATTGTGGACAAGGTGGATAAGGAGGACAAGTTGGTTGAAAATTGGACTCGGGGGAGGTGAATCCCCATTGACTCTGTGAAGAGTTGAAATTATTCTGAAAATTATGGTTATAAGATTGGGGGCATGGGTTATATTGATTCAGATAAGACCAATCCGGCACACTAGGTTGGTTAAAGTTATGATATGCCGGATTGGTAATATCTGAAAAAGAGGTGTAATATGGATTACCATTAAAATTGAAAAAATTATTGTTATAAGCCATATCACACAATAAAATACAAACAAATAAGAAAACAAAGAAAATAAATTCTAAACTAAGTTAGTGTAGACCTTTGATCTAGACGACTCCTAACTGGTTAGACTGTCCACGGGAGATATCATGCATACTTTGACCACAAGCTAATCAGCCAGGTCAGGACAAGATTGGTGGGAGGTTATCTGTCAGAGACGTTCCTTAATTAAGTAACCACCAACCTTCAGGCTTTCGGCCCTTAATCCCCTTCCTAGACACTGATTTGCCAGGAGTCAAATTCCAACACCTTTCCCCTTAGGATAATCTCCTAATTGAGTCCGAGATGTCTCTAAGGCCAACATCTACTCATTTTAGTTAGACTTGGGTTAGTGAGTGAGGAGATTGTTTGTGGGCTAAGGGAGGGTAATAACCTCCCTACCTTATCTTGTTCATAGGATAAGCCCTTAAAATTGATTTAGTGCAGTGTACAAGAAAAGCAACACTTAAGCAATGTAAACAATCCAAAAGTGTTCTTATACTAGATGCTATGCACACGTACCTTTACTCCAGCACTCTTCAACAGTAATGAAAAATGTAAACGAATTAAACACGTGCCTAAATGCAAGTTTAAACCGTTTTTAGCATTTAACAAACATCATTTTACTGTTGAGGTTAGAAAGGAAGTACAGTGAGTCAAACAAGGAGATAAATGCTACAGATATTTAAACTCTGCAATTCAGCCAACCTGCAAAAAAAAATACAAGTTAGTAGTTCACTCAGTTTGCCACAGGACTGTAGCAAATCTGAGGGCTTCTTGTCTCTGCTTTCTTGAGCAGAGTCCAAGGCCACTTATATGTCCACTGCAGCAAGAATTCCTTGTTGTTAAATCTGTACACCAAAAACCAAGAAGAAAGTTAACCAAAAATGTAAACTTTAATGAGAATTACTTACCGTCCCTCCCCGGCAACGGCGCCAAAATTTGATTGAGTTATAACCTGCACACAAATACAGAATTTCAGAACTTTTAAAATAGTGCAAGGTGCTCAATTCTACTGCTATAGCAAGTGGCTATGCGGGTTGTGATCCACAAGGAGGGACTAGCGATGGAAGCTAGTAAGTCTACTTTTAAGATACAAAGTATGGTTAAAGTTCTTCTTTAGTTCTTAAAAAGAAAATGAAAAAGAGTTAAAGTCAAGTTAGGAAGAAAGTGATAGAATGAGAAGGTGGAGAAAAATAGAAAATAGACATATACAAAGAAATCGAAATGAGTGATGAAGGAAGTGGTAGATTGTGGTATTCTAAACTAAAGAATTAAAAGAAAAGAAAGAAACTAAAAGTTGCTTACCCCTTTTGTGCTCATATATCTTGGATTCGTAGCTACGACTTACCTTGTCTTTGAAGGCGATCAAGCATGGCGTGTAGGATCTTCCCTATTCCTGATCTACACTAAGAATAAAAGGGCAAGCTATACTAGCAAGAGAATGGTTGTTCATCACCATAAGCCATCAAGGGCACTTGCAATGGCGAAGCAGTCTTGATGCTAACAGATTCACTTAGATCGCAACACATTAGAGGAGAGTAAACGAAAACAAGAGTAAAAAAGAAAAAGTAACTTTGATTCAATTCAAATAATAATGGAAGAAGAGATCACTTATACCGATGTCACCTGCAATACAAGCTTGCTCTCATTCCTCCATGCTCTCAGTTACATAAAGAAAATAAAAATTACATGCAAGAAAACTAAAAACCTAAGTTACAAACTACAAATTAGCCTAAGGTCTACTCTCTGCTTGGTCGTCCTCTTTGCCTTTGAGATTACAGGTATTTATAGAAGAAATGCAGAGGTTAGAGGAGTATGAAGATAGGGAAAGCTGACTATTTCTGAATTTGAATCCTCTCCTTATCTCCAAACTTGATTTGATGTAGATATTCAGTTCTAATCTGCAGTTTGTTGGCGTGTTGATTGCTGAATATCACTTATCAAATGACAGAATTAGAAATAGTGATCAACATAAGAGTGAAAAACACCTAGAGGGGGAGTGAATAGATGTTAGTGCTAATCTAAAACTTAATGCAAAACTAAGTGCGCTAAATGCGGAAGCTAATGCAAATTATGCACAAACTAATACAATACAACAAGTGTAGCCGAATTCCCCTTGCGAGGCTCTGGACTAACTCCCCTTGATTCCCCTTGAAATGGGTTGAGGCGCTATGTGAAGCTCTTGTTGGATGAGTATAAGTTAAGCACACACACACAAGCAATCCAAGCAATGTGCACACACAATTAAGCCAAGCAATCAAGGATATAGCAATATGGATTATGCAAGGCACGACACAAGCAAATAAATATGATATGACAAGATGAATTATGCTCAACACAAGCAAATATGATATGAATGAAGTATGATGCTTTGCACAAATGTAAGGAGAGAGAGTTTAGAGACAAGTGGATCAAACGCAAACACAATGATATGTTTCGAGTTTCGAGCACCCTTGCTCTACATCCCCGCCTACACCACCGTGTAGGATTTCCAATCCACTATACCGTCCACCGAGGACTCCCACCGAGGGAACCTTCACCGAGAAGGATTTGTACAACAATGGAGTACCTAACTCCTCTCTCAAACAATCACCTCACAACCGAGGGGTAGGCCCGTAGCCAATACAACAACAACAACACCTTTACCGAAGAGGCTCACAACCAATCTCAATCACCTCACACTTGAGGGATACAAACCAATCACCCAATCACCTCTACCGAAGAGGGATACAACAAGAATAAGGGTGTACAACTTAGAGGTTACAACAACAACCTCAAAACTCTCTCTTTTTCTCTCTTTGCTTTTCCACAAAAATAAGATCCTAAATAGATTAGGATAGGTGATAGCTCAAGTGTGGAAAACTAGGTGTTTTTGGAAACAAGCAACAAAGAAAAACTAATTGGGAAGTCTCTTGTAAAAGATAGAAAAGGCAAGATCAAATCAAAATCCCAAAACCTAGTTTTCTTTGATTTTCCAAAAACCCAAAATAATGAAGATGAGAAGTTTTAAAGCCTACAAACTCTTTTTAAAACTCTTTTAAACACCTCAGAAAAACTGGAATTTTTCCTCTTAAAACACTTGGCCAAAATCCCCAAAGAGATGGGGTTTATATAGGCCCATCAGAAAACTAGCCGTTAGGCTGAGCTGGCAGCCTGACAGGCTGCCGATCGACCGACCCGGTCGACCGCCAACGGTCAGAAATATGACCGTTGGGCAACTGCGGTCGACCGGCCCGGTCGACCCAAACAAACAGAGAGCAGAGCTCTCATCCCGGTCGACCGGCACGGTCGACCCAAACAACCCGAGAGCAGAGCTCTCAGACCCGGTCGACCGGCTCGGTCGACCGTTTTTGTGTCTGCCCAGACGTGCACATCTGTGCACGTCGGTCGACCCTACGGGTCGACCGGCTCTTGGTGCGGTCGACCGACCAGCCTGTCAGCACAAAAAAGACAGAAAATTTGGGAAAAATATTTTCTAAAAAATCTTTTATCTCTTTTAGAAATACCATAAAAATTGTTTTATCATTTTATATTGAAACTCAAACAAGTGATAAAAATTCTAAGACAATATATCAACATATCAATTCATTTTTGTGTCTTGCCAATTTTATCAAAAACAAAACTTGTATTTTTATCAAACTTGATTTTTCAATAGGAAATCTGATTTTCCTAAAACTTATAGAAATACAAAAACATGATATTTGAACATTATTAAGCATGATACATATGGACATAGGTCTAATATACATCCAATAAATATATCATAGTTTTTGTCTTTAATTTCAAAAATATGTTTTATACCAAAACATAGAACTACATGAATAGGTATGTCAAACTAAGTTTGTATAAGTCATATGAGCATGTATGTATATCTAGAACATATCTAATATACATAGAAATAAAGTAAATTTGTTTTGATCAAACTATTCATGAAAACAAAAATCCAAATCATGAAACGTGTATGTTGTGCACTTGAGCATATCAACTATACTAAGCTTTACAAATGGATCTAAAACACACTAACTAAACTATGGATACCTAAGTCTTTGTGTCATCAAGAAGACTTGCTCCAAAACTCCATCCATGGGCTAGGCAATGTGTGATCTTGAAGCTTTGGCCCTGGAATCATTATGAATAGCTTCTAAACTCCTTGTTGAAGCTAATCACCAACTAATATCTTGGTTAATGATCTGAAACTTAAACAACACAAGATTATTAGTAAACATAACTACATGAGTTAATCATCATCAAAACTAGAATGGAAGGCCTTTGGGCCAACAATCTCCCCCCTTTTGATGATGACAAAACTCATGGAGTTATATATGCATGGATTAAAGTTAAGCTTCAAAGAAGCTCCCCCTTAACTCATGCATAAACAAATAAATAAAATATATGCAATGAATGTACATAAGCATGTATGCATCAATATGCATAAAACATATGCATCAATATGCATAAAACACAAACAACTTGTTCTAGAAGCTCTAGTTACCAATTAAATTAATAAAGCATTAACAACAAAAACACTAGATGCTCTAGATACCAATAAAAACTTAATACTTACCAACAAAACTTAATATATGCAAAAACATAAGTATAGATGCATATATAAAAACATGTTAAACTCTCAAATAATTCTCCCCCTTTTTGTCACTCATCAACAAAGGGGTAAACAAAGTAAACTCAAATCACACAAATTTTTCTCCCCCTTTTTTGTCAAACAAAAAGATTAAGAAGGGGTGACTATAAACAACATGATATCAATAGATAAATATGTCAATGAAGCATCTTGATATCAATTGAAAATAAATAAAAATCAATAAATGTTATATGCTATATACATTCATGAAGAGGAAGACGCTAAGTTAGCTTCCCTACACATATGCATTACATGAAAGAGGGATGTTAAGCCCTAATTCACATAACACACATTATGTAATGCATAAGAGGAGATGTGAAGCTCCCCTACACACGTGTACCACATAAAGAAGAGATGTTAAGCTCTTCAATACACAATACACTCAACATGAATTTATATGCACATAGTCAATACAAATCAAAACTTTGTATTTTTTTTTTAAAAAAAATTTTTAGATACCAATTTTAAGCAAAAACACATGAAACATCTTGATATCAATTGAAATTAAATATAATAAATTTTGAATGTCTAAATAAAATTTTGATACCAATGTAAATAATTTTCATATCAAACATATGATACCAATATGAAATTTTTTAATCATAAAGTAAGGGAGTGGGAAACAAATACCAATTGAAGAATCACAAATTGAAAGTCAAAATTAAATTTTCTCCCCCTTTATGAAATACCAACTAAAAGATGCATGGGCTTGATACCAATTTAAAAATAATCAATTAAAACAAAATTGAAGCTCAAGCACAAGCATAAACAAGATTTTGTGAAAAATTTATATCTTTAGTACAAATAAAATGTGTATGAAATAGAATGAGTACCAATCACCAATAGATGATACTAATTGAAAATATACATACACAATAAACATATGAGTATACAAAAAGATCAAAATGATACCAATTGAAAGAGTTCAATGATACCAATTGACATAGCAAAAAGTTCAAGTGTATACATCATATTACAATACCTCCCAATCAAGGTTCAAGTTTTAAATGATTTTCATTTTAGAGCATACAAGACCATGATCTCCCATCCATCCGCCCATTGATGGTAGGGGTTTTCAAAAATAGATTTGAAAATAAGCTTTGTGTGAAAATCACTACCATAGTGAAGAATACCGTAACTAGTTAAATGGAAAATCTTTTAAACTAGTACAAAATCCTTCAAGCAAGGAATAAAACGAAATTGTTTTTCATGAAATAAGAAATCCACATGAAAATCAACACTCTAATCCAATTAAGCACAATTTTGACTCATGAAAACAAAACATGAGAAAGCAATAAAAGTGAGTGTACATATAAAGTGTGAATATCATAATCATGAAAATTTTTCATTAAGCTCAATTATTCCTTAATCATGAAAGCACGAAAATCATCAAAACTTATTTAACTTTCATGGCATATGTATGTCTAATACAAACTAAAGTATACATACATATCCAAAACACAACGAGTCCACAAAGTGTATATGCATGAAGGCACGTGACTCAAAAGGATAAACATGTATATCTAATAGTTTGGACAAGATAGACATATACATGAAGTTAAGCAATTAAACACAAAATCAAGAAAAAACTAAATCTTCATCAAAACAAATTTCATTTCATGGTATATGTATGAATTGTCAACACAATAAGTATACATACATATCCCTAAACACAATTGAGTCCTTATATATAGATTTGCATGAAAGGCAAATGACTCAAGGGGTATACA
This sequence comes from Agave tequilana, assembly GCA_038442645.1. NCBI lineage: Eukaryota > Viridiplantae > Streptophyta > Magnoliopsida > Asparagales > Asparagaceae > Agave > Agave tequilana. Next base: position 69,862 of record JAVJIF010018979.1, read on the forward strand.
TGTATATCTTAAAGTTTGGCAATACAAACATATACATGAAGTGAAAAACTCATAAAACAAATCCAAAATGGGAATACAAGTTTAAAATATATGAATCATCAAAACTAGACTATACTAGCACATCTAATGGGTTCAAATAAGCATTCAAGCCCAAACATATATAAATTTATTTGTGGCTCACTATTTGTACAAGTATAAATCCTAGTTTTAATGAAAACTAACATCTAAACAAGTAATCTTAACATGAAGCATCAAAACACAATAAAGAAATCACCATGATAAAACTAAAACATGATTATTATGTAAATTCACATGTATTAGATTCATGATGTACATTATAGTTTAAACAAAAGTGAGAACACTAAGAATGGGTTCATACAAGCATGTGTGTCTCAAATACTATATATGTATGTCAAGGATCTAATAATCATGGCATTTACATACTAATCCATAGACAATGAAAACATGCTATAAAACATCAATATGAAAGCATGTAAACAATAATAAGGAGTTAAGAATTGTTACCAAACCTAGAAGGCAACTCTCCTTGTCTCCAAAACATGGTGGTCATCTCCACCAAATCTTTCCTTTGAAAGTGATGCATCCAATTGATCTCCTTTAAGTCCGGAACGCATCCACTCCAAGGTGTCATCACTCTCACGTCATGTGAGAGCCCACACCTACATCAAAAATAATAGGAGGGGTGGTCTTTGGTACCCACAACTTGTTGGGTCCATGGGGGTTAGTCCCTTCCCTAACCCAAACAAATTTCTTTGCTAAATTTGAAACATTTAATCTATCATAACAAAATTTAGCAAGATGGCCTTTTCGGCCACAATGTGTACATGTGTACACATGAGCATACATGTGTTGATGGTGTCCGTGTGGAGCATGTGTATGTCGTGGAGGGTGTGCATGCATAAAAGTTGGAACTTGTTTCTTTCGAACCAAGGTTTCCAAGCGTGTATGGTTCTTAGCACATTGGCTCATAGTGGAGCCCAAACAATCTACCTTCTTCTTAAGCAAGCAAATATCATCATTAATCTTAGAAGAAGAAGTACATGCATTAGGTAGACTAGATGAAGAGGCTACACTAGCATGGCAAACATGTGCATCAATCTTATTTTTCAAAATAATATTTTTCTTTAAACACACATCTAAATCATTTGAAATGGAAATAATTTTGTTTTTCAAATCAACATTCTCTTTTAAAACAAAATCAATTTTTGAAGATAAGTTTTCATTTTTCTTCAAAATTGTTTCACAATTATTTTTAGACTTTAAAAATTTATTTTCTTTAAGTGCAAGATCTAATTGAGATCTTAATGCATCCCTTTCATTATAGACCTCAACCTTCTCTTGCAAAACACAATCAAGTCTAGAATGCAAACTTTTATTTTCTTTTTCAATATCTAGACTTTTCTTTTTCAAAATCTTGTATTTTTCTATTAACTTTTCACAAACAATAGAAAGTTCTTCATTTAAAGCATGGGGATCAATATTATCATCACATGAAGAACTAGCACTATCATCACAATCTAAGTGGGGTTCCGAATGTACCTCAAGGGAGTCATTCCCTTGGACCATGAAGCATTGAGAATCGGATTCTCCACTAGATTCCTCTTCTTGAATTTGCACTTGAAGCTCGGAGGTGGTGGTGGTTGTTGTCAATTTGTTCCACACTGCAAAGGCGGAATCAATGTTAGAAACACACATAAGATAATCTTTAGGTAATGTGCTTCTAATGGCCTCTAGGGCTTGTGCATTGGCCCCTACATGATTGCGATCACTAAGGAAGGATTCCTTGGTAATAGCAAGATAAACTTTATGACCTAGGGTTTGCAAATAAACGGTCATCCTAATCTTCCAAACATGAATGTTGGAAGGGTCATACATAGGTGGGGTCATGAAGGCCATGGTAAACTAAATGTGTGCAAACAAGCAAATGCAAACAATAGATTAGCAAGCAAATGGATCTCACTCCTAGGATGTTAAGCCTAAGTATCAGGAGCACTGGCTCTGATACCAATTGAAAAACACCTAGAGGGGGGGTGAATAGGTGTTAGTGCTAATCTAAAACTTAATGCAAAACTAAGTGCGCTAAATGCGGAAGCTAATGCAAATTATGCACAAACTAATACAATATAAAAAGTGTAACCGAATTCCCCTTGCGAGGCTCTGGACTAACTCCCCTTGATTCCCCTTGAAATGGGTTGAGGTGCTATGTGAAGCTCTTGTTGGATGAGTATAAGTTAAGCGCACACACACAAGCAATCCAAGCAATGTGCACACACAATCAAGCCAAGCAATCAAGGATATAACAATATGGATTATGCAAGGCACGACACAAGCAAATAAATATGATATGACAAGATGAATTATGCTCAACACAAGCAAATATGATATAAATGAAGTATGATGCTTTGCACAAATGTAAGGAGAGAGAGTTTAGAGACAAGTGGATCAAACGCAAACACAATGATATGTTTCGAGGTTCGAGCACCCTTGCTCTACATCCCCGCCTACACCACCGTGTAGGATTTTCAATCCACTATACCGTCCATCGAGGATTCCCACCGAGGGAACCTTCACCGAGAAGGATTTGTACAACAATGGAGTACCTAACTCCTCTCTCAAACAACCACCTCACAACCGAGGGGTAGGCCCGTAGCCAATACAACAACAACAACACCTCTACCGAAGAGGCTCACAACCAATCTCAATCACCTCACACTTGAGGGATACAAACCAATCACCCGATCACCTCTACCGAAGAGGGATACAACAAGAATAAGGGTGTACAACTTAGAGGTTACAACAACAACCTCAAAACTCTCTCTTTTTCTCTCTTTGCTTTTCCACAAAAACAAGATCCTAAATAGATTAGGATAGGTGATAGCTCAAGTGTGGAAAACTAGGTGTTTTTGAAAACAAGCAACAAAGAAAAACTAATTGGGAAGTCTCTTGTAAAAGATAGAAAATGCAAGATCAAATCAAAATCCCAAAACCTAGTTTTCTTTGATTTTTCAAAAACCCAAAATAATGAAGATGAGAAGTTTTAAAGCCCACAAACTCTTTTTAAAACTCTTTTAAACACCTCAGAAAAACTGGAATTTTTCCTCTTAAAAAACTTGGCCAAAATCCCCAAAGAGATGGGGTTTATATAGGCCCATCAGAAAACTAGCCGTTAGGCTGAGCTGGCAGCCTGACAGGCTGCCGGTCGACCGACCCGGTCGACCGTCAACGGTCAGAAATATGACCGTTGGGCAACTGCGGTCGACCGGCCCGGTCGACCCAAACAAACAGAGAGCAGAGCTCTCATCCCGGTCGACCGGCACGGTCGACCCAAACAACCCGAGAGCAGAGCTCTCAGACCCGGTCGACCGGCTCGGTCGACCGTTTTTGTGTCTGCCCAGACGTGCACATCTGTGCACGTCGGTCGACCCTACGGGTCGACCGGCTCTTGGTGCGGTCGACCGACCAGCCTGTCAGCACAAAAAAGACAGAAATTTTGGGAAAAATATTTTCTAAAAAATCTTTTATCTCTTTTAGAAATACCATAAAAATTGTTTTATCATTTTATATTGAAACTCAAACAAGTGATAAAAATTCCAAGACAATATATCAACATATCAATTCATTTTTGTGTCTTGCCAATTTTATCAAAAACAAAACTTGTATTTTTATCAAACTTGATTTTTCAATAGGAAATCTGATTTTCCTAAAACTTATAGAAATACAAAAACATGATATTTGAACATTATTAAGCATGATGCATATGGACATAGGTCTAATATACATCCAATAAATATATCATAGTTTTTGTCTTTAATTTCAAAAATATGTTTTATACCAAAACATAGAACTACATGAATAGGTATGTCAAACTAAGTTTGTATAAGTCATATGAGCATGTATGTATATCTAGAACATATCTAATATACATAGAAATAAAGTAAATTTGTTTTGATCAAACTATTCATGAAAACCAAAATCCAAATCATGAAACGTGTGTGTTGTGCACTTGAGCATATCAACTATACTAAGCTTTACAAATGGATCTAAAACACACTAACTAAACTATGGATACCTAAGTCTTTGTGTCATCAAGAAGACTTGCTCCAAAACTCCATCCATGGGTTAGGCAATGTGTGATCTTGAAGCTTTGGCCCTGAAATCATTATGAATAGCTTCTAAACTCCTTGTTGAAGCTAATCACCAACTAATATCTTGGTTAATGATCTGAAAATTAAACAACACAAGATTATTAGTAAACATAACTACATGAGTTAATCATCATCAAAACTAGAATGGAAGGCCTTTGGGCCAACAAAGAGTTGTAGCCCTATAAGTCTGCTTTCTGTATCATCTTGAATCATTAGATTTGAGATTTGTTAGTGAAAGTTATGATTCAAATACTAAAATGTATCCAGTCAGAATCTGAGTCAAACTTGCTTCATCTTATCCGTTGATCTTCTCTCTATCCATTTATCCCTCTGTATTTGATATTATCCTCGGTTGATCTTTAGCTAGCCAAAATGGATTTATAAAAATCTGAATTTTATCGGTTTTCATTTGGTGTTATCTTTCTGATTTGCTCTGATCTTCAGCTGAACATTTGCCCCAATCCTTGATTTTTCTAACTAGATCTGGGATCATCCTCAGCTAACCAAATAGATCCAGTTAAATCTGATTTTAACTGATATTTATTTAGTTTAATCTCCTTTCTCTTCATTATTATCTTCTGTAAAATAGGTATTTAAGACAAGGAAATTAGCAGATTTATTACACGATAAATGTAGGAGTGTAATGAAAAAAATACAAAATATATGTACGATCACATTGGTATCAAAAGCTTACATTGCATACTCATTTGAAATTGGTATCAAAATTTTGCATACATTTGATACCTAGAGCTAACATTACATATCTATATGATTATTATGCTATATGTTTTATTGCTATGCATGAGTTAAGGGGGAGCTTCTATGAAGCTTATCTTTAATCTATGCATATATAACCTCATAAGTTTTGTCATCATCAAAAAGGGGGAGATTGTTGGCCCGAAGGCCTATCACCTTAGTTTTGATGATGACTAACTTATGAAGTTATGTTTCTAATGATCTTGTGTTTAATAAGTTTCAGATGTAGATCAAGATCATAGTTGGTATTTAGCTTCAACAAAGACAAAAAGTCGAGATTCGAAGCTAGCATATGGTGATTCAAGAGCTCACGCATCAAAATTGCATCTAGTACTCAAGATGGAGTCTAGCTCTATGGATCATGTTTGGATCGAGTCGACTTGGAGAAGAAGATCTACAAGAAGACTTTGATCTAAGTTTGCATGTTTGTTTAATTTAGATTTTGTGTAAGGATAGTTTAGTTTTGAATTACTCAAGTATGCGCGCGCGCGCGCACACACACACACACATAAAGTTTAATAGTTTTGGTTTCGGTTTAACCGCTTCGTTTTTGAGTTGATTGAGTTTCAAGAATATATTGTTCAGTTTCATGAATAGATAAAATCAAAACAAGTTTACATGGTTTTATATATGTATATTGGATATCATTCTTATACATTGATGGTTCAAATATTATTAAAAAAACTTATGTTTATGTATCTAGTCATGTGTTTAAGTTTTGTTTTTATCAAAACTTATTTGGTATTTATTGTCAAAAATAAGTATATATCATATACCATGTGTATTGGATTATATCCATACACACCATGCTTCAAAAGTATTTCAATATCTTATTTTTGTATCTATACAATTTTTAGAGAAATCGGTTTTTCATTTTAAAGTTCAATTTTGGAAAATACAATTTTTGGTTTATGATTAAAATTCTTTACCTCATAAATAGTTCACATGTTTGTAATATATGTTGATTTTTTATCATACATATTTGTATTTCAAAGTATTTACGTGAACTTATTTTTTGGAATTTATGAGATTTTATTAGAATTTATACGTGTTTTCAAGTTAAAATTTTCAACCCCATAAATTAAGTTTTTGGGCTGTTGTCGGCCGACCGACTGGTCGACCGACACATGGCTCGATCGACAGAGCGATCGACCGACCTGCACAGAAATGCACAAGCCCATTGCCCTGGCTTGGTCGACCGACCGATCGACCGTAGCAAGGAGCGATTGACTGAGCGGTCGATCGACAAAGAGAAAGTCTCTCTATGGCTTGGGGGCGGTCGACCGGGCAGTTGACTAGAAACCCCAACGGTCAGAATTTTGACCGTTGGCCGGTAGACCGGTCGGTCGACCGACAAGCCATTTTGGTCTGGGTTCTGTGCCCAATGGCTATATTTCTGAACCCCTATAAATATGGGTTCTTGGGGCTAGTTTTCACCAAGATTTTTCAAGAGCAAATTTTCTATCTTCGTAAGAGTTTTTCAGCAAGTTTTTGAACAAGTTTTTAAACAAATTTTAGAGCTTCAAAATAAAAATCTATATTTGTTTTCAAAATTTTGGAAAATCAAGTTTTGAAAAATCTAGTTTTGTTCTTCAGTTTTCTCAACTATCAAGAAGCTTTTCCCAAGTGTTTTCTTTGTGTTTCTTTTCAAACGCTTTGTTTTACTCACATACTTGAGCTCTTCACTGCAAATCTATCCTTTAGGATCTTGTTTGTGAGAGGTGTTTTTGTGATCTTTTGAGATCACTTAGTTGTTATTTGTGATCTAAGTGATCACCGGAGTTGTATTTCTTTCTTTACTTTGTGCCTACCCTCTTGTGTAGAGGTGTGAGAGTTGAAATTGTGTACTCCTTATTTTGTAAGTTGTAATTCCTCGGTGGAGGCCCTTTGTGGAAGATCCTATAATGGATAGTTAAAATCCTTCTGTGTGAAGGCGGGGACGTAGAGCGGTGGCTCGAACCTCGAAACATATCCTTGTGTTTGCCTTTGGATCTCTCTATCTCTCAACTCTCTCTTTATATCTTACATTATTATTATTGTTCATATTCATACATACTTGATATTGCTTGTGTGCTCACACTTGTGTTCAACCAAGAGAGCTATTGAAGCACCTCAACTCATAATTTAAAGCAATAGTGAGAAGAAGTTTCAGAGCCCTTCATGAGAAATTCGGACTCACTCTTGGTTACACATAGTGTGTTTTTATCATTTAGTTTTAATTTCGCATAATTTTCCTAGATTAGCACTGCACCTATTCACCCCCTAGGCGTACTTTCACAGCCATAGTAAGAATTTTAATGGAAAGTGCTGAATTATGGCCAAATTGGGGCCAAAACTAGCCAAAACAAAAGGCAGCTAAACCCTAGGCTATGCAATTGTATTTATAGCCCAGGTTTTGGGGCTAGTTTACAAATTAGTCCCAAACAAAAATAAAATTATATGAATAAGCTATTTAGTCTCAAATTTACATTTAAGACTCTGGATTTTACAGAAATGTGTTTTTGCCTCAACTGGACTCAAACATTTCAAAGTGGGTGTAGATCTCCTTGGTGTGGGTTTTAGGAGCAGTAGAGCAATCCTGATAATGTCAAATCTCCCCTTTTGCCTTCAAACTCCTTTTAGCATGTCAAAGTCCACATAGTACACTTTTGCGATCCAGTCTTCTCTTAATAGCTTTGTTTGCAAAACACCGCTAAAAATACCTGAGTAGTATTATTTATAAATAATTAATAGATAAATAGAAGTATGAAAATATGATAAAATCATGGTAATCACTCTCCAAGCCATCATCTTTACCAACTTGATTGGATATCTTCTTGGACCATCGATCTCCTTTTGAAAACATGGCAAAATCCTAACAATCTTCACCTTGACTTGCTTTTCAAGCCTTTAGTAAAACCCCTTGAGATTTTGGATTACCACCTTGACTCTATCCTTGGTTGTAACCGTACCGTGAGGTTTTTAACTCTTGCCCCCTTTCCCCGGGGCATTTGATTGTTTACCGCCATGCCTTGGGCCATCTCAGGGCTTGCCTGAATTCACTCTTTTTTTAGTCGTTCTGCAACACTTATACCCATTACAGTTTTCATTGAAGCTCCACCTCGAAGTGATCTTCCTTCAAGCTTTTCATTGAAACTCCTTGACCTAGTTTCTTTCCTTAGCTTGCATTGCATCACCGTCGTCACCAACAAATTTCGCCTTGTGATGCCTTCCTGGTCATGGGGTCCCCACCGGTCTTGAGTCAATCTGTCTTTAATTCTACCATGGTCTTATCAATTTTACACGAACATTGTCAAGGGCTTGTCGTGCCATATGTACGAGGGAAAAGTTGAGAGTGTATTACAAAATTTTCTTGAATCAAAAAATACAACTCAAAATTCCAATTACAAGAGAGAGGAGATGCTCAAGCTTAGTTCCCCTCTTTGTTTAAGGCTGGGTTTTTGCGGAGTGGTGGAAAGTGATTCTTTTTTTCTGTTGACCGGATGAACGTTAAGCTCTTCTGAAAATCTTCTTCTAGATCACTGATAGAGTAGCACAACTCCTATCCAATGAAATCTTAAATAGACTTAGGCAAAAACTTGAACTCAACAAGTTGGCAGAAGAGTTTAATTCTTTATAAGTATTCCTTAGCTGAAAATTTTGACCCCTCTTCAATAGCAAACGGCGCTATTTATAGGAGTTTTAGGGGTAAAAATGTCCCCTAAAAACTCTCCATAATAGGGGTTAACTCCCCTCATTACCTGGGTAGTACTTGATTTAGTAATGTGAGTAGTTATAACTGAAGTGCAAGGCTCCTCTGTAGTTGGAACGCGGACTTGAGCCCTGCGTTTTGGCATTGTTATGGAATTGAGACGAGGGTGTCAAGCTCTGCTGAGTCGTGGGCTTCAAGCCCCGCGTCTTGGCTTTACAGTGATGTTGAGACGCGGGCTTCAAGCCCTGCGTCTTGGCTTTGCAGTGATGCTGAGACGTGGCTTCGAGCCCCGCATCTTGGCACTGCATCAATGATTTTTATCAGCCTTGCATCTGAAATATGGGCTCTGCATTTACTAACTTGTCTTTAGTGATTTTTAGACAGTCTACAGAATCCCTCCAAAGTTTTTGAAACTCCACGGTTGGCTGGGACGGGTTTTGAAACACTTTAGACTTTTTTTTTGGTAGTAAACTCTTAAGACTGGACTGGCAATCTTCAGAGATACCTTGAGCTCGAACTTGTCTGGATCTTGTCTTCATGAGTGTAATGTTAAATTCTTTGAAGCCACCAGAGATGATCATCATGAGTGTCTAGATACGCAGTTCAGACCTCCTCGGTGCTTTAAGCTGGTTATTGGTGTACTGTTGAACTAGGGGGATAGTCATATGCTTTTGCCAGTGTACTGTTGAACTGATTGCAGAAGTAAAGACTGAACACAGGTCTTGTAAATACAAAGATCGTGTTGCCTTGGAGACATGGACCACGTGTGAAGTAGAAACATGACTCTCATTCATTGGAGAGACGCGAGCATCGAAGTGAAGACGCAGCTCTCACTTTGCTGAAGTAACGCAGACTTTGAGATGGAGACACGAATTTCTCTTTGCTGAAGAGAACACAACTCTGTTAAATGCGAGACTCACATTCTGGGTGCGTTGCCACGTGTTTGACGGAGCATGAAGAGATGTTGTTCTTTTAAAATGTGAAGTCCACATTCTGGGCGTGTTGCCACGCGTCTGGCGACGATCAGTCTCGAGATACGGGCTGCGTATCCTGGCCGAGTACTAGTCTATAAAAAAGTAGCAGTCTTTTAAGAGTCATCATTAGACTATTTTCTTCTTCGTTGATCTTTACGTGCAAAACATTAAGAACTTCAAGAAAAAACTCCAAGCTTTTCTTCCTTTTTTCTCATCTTCTCCAAAGAATCATCGTCAAGATTGCCCGAAGACCAAGCCGTGCTTCCTCCTTGAGCGCAGTCGTTCCTGAGCTTCAAATGGGAGGTTCTCTTGCAGGAGGCCCCCATTCCAGGTAATAAAATCATCTGAATTAGTTTTCATCATTAAAGAACTCGAAGAGTAGTATCTTAACTCTTAAGCTTCTTTTGAGTTGAACCATCAACACGAGACTCATGACCGTGTTTAATTTTCAGATGCGACTCTTGCACTGGTAAGCAAGACGCGGATTTGATGACCTCAGTCTTCGCTTTATCAGCTTGAGTCTGTATTTGCTTGTTGAATGCAGGCTTATTGAGCCTTGCGTTTGATCCCAACACTTAAAGAATTTTCTAAGTGGTGAAGTTCAGATGCGGACTTCATGTGAAGCTCGCATCTCTGAGGTTTGACGTGGGTTTCACTGAGTCCACGTTAATTCCAACACTTAGAGAAATTTCTAAGTTGTAGAGTTTCAAATGAAGACTTCAT